>SJYX01021748.1:72249-129326 GCA_006410675.1 Oreotragus oreotragus
GGGCGCGCACCACTGAGCGCTCACACTTTCCTTATTGACTTTGCTCGTGTTCCTACAAGTTGTAGGAACACGCTAAGGGTCAGCGGCTCGCAGCAGTTCAGTCTGAACGCTGGCTACTGGGTTGCTGCTGTTGATGCCATTTTCTGGTTTCAAGACTAGGGAGCGGTGGCATCAGCAAGCCCCGCGCCCCGGTGGCGGACCAAATTTTGTTTCGCGTACACAGGGTAAAAAAAAAAAAGCCAACCAGAAAAAAAAAAAAAAAAAGATTAGACTTTGTCTAATTGCGCAGGTCCCTAGGCGGGGCGCTGGGGATCAAGGGGGAGCGGCCCAAGGACATTAGCTCCGAGTGGGCGAGAAGGAGCCGCTTTGCAGCGTCAAGACCGACTTCCTCGCCTGCTTCGGAGGCTTCTGAACACTCGGGGAGGCCCTGCGTCTCACCACTTTATTTGCTTGTATCGGCCGCAGGCACTGCCGTAATGAGGGAGGAGGGTCTGACTCAACCGCGGTGATTTGAGGCAGTTCCTCAAGGCTCGGGGACCGTATGATTTGGTGAAAGCCCGGGTCCTTAGTCCCAGGCGGGTGCCTCCGCCTTGCCCCCTGACGCGCGCGGAGGCCGAGTGGCAAGCGGTTGTCCCAAACTGTGGGTGCGCGTCCCCGCGCGCCGTGTGTTCGTTTTGCAGAGCCAGCCTTTGGGGAGGTAAACCAGTTGGGAGGAGTATTCGTGAACGGGAGGCCGCTGCCCAACGCCATCCGGCTTCGCATAGTGGAGCTGGCCCAACTGGGCATCCGACCGTGTGACATCAGCCGCCAGCTACGGGTCTCGCACGGCTGCGTCAGCAAGATCCTGGCGCGCTACAATGAGACAGGCTCGATCTTGCCAGGAGCCATTGGGGGCAGCAAGCCTCGGGTCACCACCCCCACCGTGGTGAAGCACATCAGGACCTACAAGCAGAGAGACCCCGGCATCTTCGCCTGGGAGATAAGGGACCGCCTGCTGGCGGACGGCGTGTGTGACAAGTACAACGTGCCCTCGGTGAGCTCCATCAGCCGCATCCTGCGCAACAAGATCGGCAACTTGGCCCAACAGGGCCATTACGACTCCTACAAGCAGCACCAACCGGCGCCGCAGCCGGCGCTACCCTATAACCACATTTACTCGTACCCCAGCCCCATCACGGCGGCCGCCGCTAAGGTGCCCACGCCGCCGGGGGTGCCAGCCATCCCCGGCTCAGTGGCCATGCCGCGCACCTGGCCCTCCTCGCACTCCGTCACCGACATCCTGGGCATTCGCTCCATCACCGACCAAGGTAAGGGCACGGGGCCCGGATATGGGATTGTGCAGAGCTTCCCTCCGCACCCTCTCAGGGGTTACCGCATCTGCGCCTCCAGGGGCCCGCGTCTGTCCCACCACCTGAGACGTTTTCTTTTGGAAACGTCAGGAGTCCTCCCAGGGGGTGTCCTGATCTCATTAACGTGAAATTCATGCCCTTCGTTTCCTTGCCACACACAGTCTGCTGCCTCATCTCAAACTACCAGACCCATAACATCCCCCATCCCCAACACATGGTTCGCATTTTCCACCCTCCCCCGCCTCTCGCGCCGCGGCAGCCTCGGACCAGCCCGCTCACTTGGAGAGCGCGGCCGGGGCCGGACTTGGGGCGCAGCCCGAGAGGCCCGAGCCGGCGTGGAGCTGCCGGCTGCAGACACGGCTTCGGGCGGCTTGTTTGGGGAGTCGGGGACTCTGTAGAAATTGCAGTATTCTTCTTGCATTCTGGCAATCAGACCAAATTTGCTCAGGCAGGAAGTTCAAATGTCACCTAATTGGTTTCATTCTTATGCTTCACTTCATTTTCCTCGGAAACGGAGGTCCCGAAGTTACTATTAGTAACTTGCATGTTAGAGCATTGCTCATTCTGGGACTAATTTTCTGCTTTATTTCTCTCTTTCTCCCGCTCTCTTCCTCCTAGCCACCGGACACTTTTTACCTTAACAGACTTTAGCACATATATATCCTAGGAAGTGTCGCCAACCACCGCTATAATGAAGGGAAAATGCACGGCGATTCCATGCTGTCCTCTCTTGTGTTCTCTGCCGTTTTCCCCGCGCCTGCCGCTTCTCTTTAGGGTCCGCCAGTCCCAGGGAATTCTAGTGGACATCCCGTCCCTGCACGTTTTCAGTGGTGCCA
Source organism: Oreotragus oreotragus (assembly GCA_006410675.1). Taxonomy (NCBI): domain Eukaryota; kingdom Metazoa; phylum Chordata; class Mammalia; order Artiodactyla; family Bovidae; genus Oreotragus; species Oreotragus oreotragus. Next base: position 74,435 of record SJYX01021748.1, read on the forward strand.
CCCCACCGTTCCTTTCCTTTCTCACCCTTGACCTTGCGTGTTGTGAGTGTCTTATTCTGCTGCTAAGGATGATTCCCCGCGCCCTTAGGCTCAGTCGGGCTTCCGCAGGAGACCCGAGTTTGTTTTCTTTTACTGCGTTGTTAAAACAGAATAAAACAAAACATAAAACAGCGTTAACTTCTTTCTTAGTAGGGAGAAAACAAAGTCAAAAATGCCCTAGACGCAGAATTTAAATAATACAGAGATAAAGAGCCTATCTTCTTAATTTCTCAGCCAAAACTTTAAAAACAGCCGGGGAAAAATTAAATAGGAAAAGGGGAAATAGTTCATTTAATTATTTCCTGCCTTTCTCAGTTGCCACCACATTGGCACAATTATCTTTTTAAATAATTAACCATAGCCCTGATTTCTCATCTTCTTGTTTTCTGTGACTTTACAGGATCCTTCTAAGGGCCCAGTTTTGTCTTATTTGGAGCTGGCTGGAGGTTTAGTTGGAGAGAGTTTGCCCTTGATTTATAGGATAAACTGACCTCACTGACATTTAAAGGAAGCCCCTGTTCATGGGAAAGTGTGAGATCAGCAGAAATGGGGGCGCGCAGGGGGATCTCAATTTCTTAAGATAACTTCAGGCTTGTGCCCACCGATTGCCTTTTGTCTGGGAAGGCAAGGAAAGACTGGCAGTTCTGGGCCAAAATACTATTTCCTGGTGCAAACTGGAACACAATCTTAATTCTTTGGCGAGGGGGAGGCATAGTGAAAAAAGACTGACAGAGTTGAAAAGAAAACCTTTCTTCCCTAGGGAACCTACAATCAGACCAGATGTCAGTTGGAAAAGTGTTAGATTATGGAGAGAAGCAACTCTTCATTCTCCATGGTGTTGATTCTGGGTGCCAGCTTTAAACAACCTGTTTTCTGACAAATCTGTGAATACGAAATGATTATTTCTACAAATGATCTTTCCTCAAAATGATTGCCCTGCTTTGAAGCTCAGTATCAGATGGAAGTGTTTAAGATCGTAGTAGTAGCTTTGTCAAACTTCCGTCCTCCACCCATGGGTCCCAAAGACAAACTGCTCCTAGTTTTCAAATATCTTCTCTTTAAAATTGTTCTTGCTCACTCAGAGGTGCCGATGATTCAACCTGCGCACCTCTTGGTATTGTGGTGATCGGTTTACATCATATAATTTTCTTTGCGCCTCTATAAAGAGCATAAAGCATAGTTGACAGCTTTACCTCTTTTCCAAAACACTTAATTCCTCTTTAATTTTCCTAACCTTTTGTTTCATTGAAAAAGTAAACCTATGACCTTACCTCTGACACTGGTGGCACTTACAGTGGTAATTGCACTGTTTATTGAGTCATATGCACATAACCTCAGTATTTAAAGTGCAGAGATAGAGCACGAAGCGTAGTCACACACCAGGTAGGCACACACCTCTGCACTCTTGCTTTGCATGTATATTGTGGGCATCCTTTAGTCATTTGTTTGCAGAAGACTTTACAGGTCTTTTGTTTCATCTGTTGACTTAAGTACTAGATCCGCACAGCACAGTGAACACTTTCTGGACGTTTCTGAGCGCCAGCACAGGCATAGTTAGGCCAGCGCGACCCTTTCTCCCGCACCAGTCTCAGGTTTTTGTCAACCCCCAGTCGACCCTGGGCTGGTACTGGGGAGAACGGGGCGTCCAGTTTCACGCGTTCTTTCCCCGATTTGAGAAAATTCGGGGGAAAATTTTCAGATTCCTTCCACTCGTTTCCCCAGGGGAGCGAGGACGGGAGGAGGTAATCAAAGGCCGGTTAAAAAAAGAAAAAAAAAAAGTCTTCCCGCGGGCGTGGGGCAGAGAGCGGGGAGAGGCCTACTCCGAGGCGTCACCTGGGCCGGGCCCTGGGCTGCCGGCCGGAGAGGCGGGCCCCGCGCCCCGGGGAGGCGGAGGGCAGGGGGCCGAGCGAGGTCGCGGCCCTGGCGCTCGCGGGTCTCAGGAGGGGGCGCGCGGCCGGCCCTGCAGCCTGACCGCCTCTCCTCCACCCGCAGGAGTGAGCGACAGCTCCCCCTACCACAGCCCCAAGGTGGAGGAGTGGAGCAGCCTGGGCCGCAGCAACTTCCCCGCCGCCGCCCCGCACGCGGTCAACGGGCTGGAGAAGGGGGCCTTGGAGCAGGAAGCCAAGTACGCGCAGGTGAGGAGGCGGGGGCCCCGCCGGGTGGGCCGCGGGGGTTTGGGCGACGAGGCCCGAGCCCCTCTCGGAGCCTCGACCGAGGAGACGCCCTGGCCGCCTCCCCGTGACGGCCACGAGCCCCGGGCCAGGGCGGCGGGGGCCGGACGACGCCCAGACGCGCGAGGGCGGGGTGAGGCCTCGACCCCTCGGCCGGGGGCCCGGGCGGCGGCCCTGGAAGCGCCTCGGGGCCTGTTGGCCAAACGGCTTGCGCCCCGAGCCCTCGCCGCGGCTCGAGTCGGGGCTACGTTCACCCGGGACGGCGTCTCCGAGGGGCCAGGCGAGCGGCCGTGGGTTCCCAGCTGCGCGCGGCGAGCGGCCTGCACGCCCGAGGGCGCGGCGCCGCGGCTCCTCCCGCACGGACGGCCCGGGCACAGGCGCGCGTGGCGGGTGCCGCGACGGCGAGTAGAGGGCAGCCCCGGAAACTGCAGCCAGTTCCCGCGCCCCGATTAGAGGTCACGTCGTCATCTCCCCAGGGAGGTCAGTGAGAAAACCTCAAATTATCCGGACTGGCTGTCGACCGTTTAATCTTTCTTTCCCTCTGTCCCTCCCTCGACTCTCCAAAAGAAAACTTAAAACACCCCGTGTTGTTGTTGTTTTCTTTTCCTTGAGAAAAGCTAAACAACCACAACAACAAAAGCCCCAGAGTTTTGAGTCTAAATTCATCACCACGGTGGAGTCAGGAGTTCAAAGCTCTCAAAAAACCAAACAACAACAAAGCCGGACCTCTGAACAGACCTATGTAGGTTTGCAAATTTACTCATGCCAGACTCCTATTCCAGAGCCTCAAAATACCCAGTTTTCGTTTTATTATTTTGAAATCTGAAAACTTTCAATGTTTTCATATAATCAGTTTTTTTCCACTCAATGGAACTTGTAACTCTTATTCACTTGGGAAAAAAAAAAATCCTAGTCTTTATTTTCTCTAACAAACACCATTTCCACTTTCTCTTCCCTCCTTTATTTTGTTAAAACAGAATGCCGTATATATTAGTAGCTCTCCCATGACAAATATCACAGAAAATAGAAGCAAGGAAGGAGGGTCTCTTTCCTGACTATTGGTAAAGCATGCGAACGACAAATGATAAGAAAGTTTGTCACTACCTTCTTCTGCAAAAGAGCAGGGAGTACAGAAGAGGCTTTATGTTCAATGGCACCACTGCCACCTAAGCAAGTGATTTAACCTTTTAGAGTCTCTGTTTTTTCATCTATAAAACAATGAAATAATAGGCCCAACCTCAAGCAGTGTGAAGTTTCAATGTGATAATACAACCTTGGGGCACATAAGTATTCATTAAATATTGCCTATGGATAAAATAGGCATTAAATATTCATTAAATATTTAAGTAGTCATTAAATATTGCCTATGGATAGAAATGGTGCTTAGAGATTGACTTAAAAACAAGCAGTTTTTAATTTTGTCACACTATACTTTGATCAGGGAGTTCATAGAAAGTGTCAAGGTATTTTGTTACAAACAATAGAGTGTCTATAAAGCACCCAACATATAGAGTAGTAAGCATTTAATAGGTGCTCAGTAATGTTTATTAGGTCATCATTTCCTGAAATGACATTGTGAAGTATAGAGCTGAAAAAAAAAAATCTCCCACATAGACTTGATGAACCTAGTTTATAAATAAAGCAGTGTCATAATCCAAGAATCTTTAGGGTTACTTTTATTTTTACTCCCTTGAATTATAGACCTAGTGTTTAATCTTGTTTAGAAATGGTTAGTTAATACACTTCAAAATGAAACCAGTCAATTTAAAATAAAAATAGAACAGTGTTAAGTAATCTACTTTGTATTTTCTGAACATTAAAAATCCATTACATTTTATGTAGTGACTATCAAATCACTAAATGATCAGATTTATAAGAATGAGTAATTTAAAGTGGCCAATAAGTATTGTTCTAAATGCTTGAGAAAAATAAAAATTTTTTGAACAAAAAGACATTTGTATCAAACTTTCATTTGGAAAGTTCTTAATGGCAATCTGCTAACCTTCTGCATTGCCATGTTGTAAGGTAATATAAATTATATAAAATTTCAAAACTTGAAAAATTTCCATGCATAATTAAGTCAGTTCAGTCAGCAGCTACTCTATTATAGCTATCAAAATAGTGCTTAATGCTGAAGGTGTGCTAAGTAGACACATATACTTAGAATGTATCATTTTGTGAGCAGTTTTGGAGTTTATACATTAATTTCCTTGAGGGTAAAGTTATACATTAGAATTTGCTCATCAACAAACTTGGAAATGTAAGGTGTGTTGTGTGTGAGTGTATTCCATATATATATATATATATGCATTTCTCCTATAAATATTTGAAGGGTAATTTTATTTTTTAAGGTTATTTTTCAAAGTGTTATCAGCATATGTATGTTTCTACAATCCTAGTGTAAACTTGGGTAACACTTTTCTCTGTGTTATGCACAAAAATTGAAAGTCTTTGACAAAAAAATTCTCAAGATTTTTGCCCATAATACTTTTATGGTATTTATGGTTGTTATTAAATAGCACACTATTATATGATCTCAGTTTCATTTTAGTTAATAAAGGAGGAAGTTGAGAGTTCAGGATCATAGGACTTAGAGCATAATCCTTTGTCAGAATATACCTGTAAAATTACTAACAATTGATCATAGATTCTATTGATTACTGTAATCTAGAGTTTCTGTTTTCAGCTTAAACTGCAAAGAAAGTTGCCCAATTGCTAGTAATTAGAACCTTATGCACACATCTATCTTGTTTTTAAAACATTAGAATATTCAAACTTGTTGTACACATTACTGTTACACTGCAATTGACATTTTATAGTGCCATTCAGAAATCCTTATTGTCTATCTTTGAGGATAGAAGAAAAAGGATATTTATTTTTACTTTTTTCACCTACATTTAATGTTGGGCTTGAACGCTTTAATCTCATCTCACTCTCAATGACAGTAATGTTTCTCTGGGTCCTAATGGCTGGTTCTTTTCTGTTGGAAATATAAAACTCTCTTGAATGCAACTGCATGGCAAAAAAAAAAAAACCAACAACAAACAAAACACATAGAGAAACATGAGGTTGGACTATATCTACCCTTTTATATGGTACTTAGTGAATTACTGCCTCATTCTTTTTAAAGAATTCATAAGCAGTTGTATAGGTGTTGAAATTATCTTTGTATTATTAGGCATACTTTCTCAAGGAAAAATAAAAGAATATCTGGTACTCTGATTCAAGTAATCTGAATGGTGGATTTATAAGCTTTGAGTATCTTTATTTTGGGGTAGTGAAATCAACTTAGACAGCAAGTTTTAATATAAAATTAGCTACAAATTGAGATATTAGGAATGGAAAATAGTCTATAAATACTTGAACTTAAGAAGTTGTTCAGAGTTAAATGAGATGTGGAAAGAGTTTAATTTGGAGACATAAATTAATCTGAAATTCTTATGAAACATTCATTTGTACATTAGATTTAAAATATAGTATTGCCTGAGTATAATTTTCTAGTGCATTATTTAACAGACTGTCCTTGTAGACATACTGTTCTTAAATATAATGAAGTTGCCTGGATTTTTCTTCATATTAAATAAAGTTATTTTGTGCTAAATAATTTATAATTTTATAGAGAATCAATTTCAGGCAAATGTTAATAGTCTTTGAAATTCATATTATCTACTATGAAAAATATTCTTTGATCTGGCTAGCTTTTAACTATGTTTTAAAATTAGTAATTGTGTATTGGTAAAACATGTCATATGAAATACCAAAAAAAGCTATTTGAATTTTTTTCAAGGCTACATCAATTTTAATAACATTTTGGAAACATAAAATTTAGAAAAACATTTAAAATAGCAGCTTTCCATTACCTAGAGACAATTAGATCTGCAATGTGATAACTAAATATAATTAAGATCCTTTTGGATGGATGTTGAAATCATATTTACAACTGTCATTTTGTCAGATTTATTTTACTAGGTTATTGCATAATGAATTAAGGGTAGAATAGCAGCCAGAAAAATGACTTCGCACACACACAAAAAGAGAATCTTGTTTATTTTCAGATCTGAAGCTTTTTCTTGCTTATGATACCTAGGTGGAAATTCTAGGTGAAGCACAGCTGTTTGTGGCTGAACATACTTTATTATAAAGCCAGGGTAAACTCATTTTATCATAAGATAAGGACCAGGTAGGGCTGATGAGTGGATGAAAGATTGTGGATTGAAGACTTGGCACTACTATTTGCATTTTCTTCAAGAAAGAAAATGTTGAGCAGACAACTCCCAGAATTTGAGGAATTGTCTATAACCTCTAGTTGCCAGACAGTTGTCATACCAGTTTTTTTCATGGTCGTGAGTGTTCGGAAACTAATGCATTTCCCCTTTCTCTGGGGGCACTGGTGGGGGGAGGGGAATAAATGCAATGACCATAAATTAAGTAATGAAATAGTTAGGCTACAACTTTTATGTACCTTTTCAACAGTTTTACTCATTTTGCTTACTTAAAATGTAATGCTTATTCTGTGATAAAGGGTGCCCAGTTTTTTTGTTTGTTTTGTTTTTTCTTGTTTTTAAAAGCAAGAGCATCACATCGTTTGCTTTTAAAAGGCTGCACTAACTTAAGTATACAAGTGATTATAAAACACCTATAATGTGTCCCATTTTGTGGGGATGTGAGATAATTAAAGGCAAGACCCTGTCCTCAGACTGTTTATAGTCTAACTCTCTGCCAATACAGCTTCTCAACATAGTCATTTGAAAATATTTTTAAAAACTGGTAAATCTGTGTAACATTTTAGAACACAATGAAAAGTCATACTTTCATTCACTCTTGTGATAACCGTAACTAGAATACATTGCATATTAACGTATTTTTTTCCTGGACTCTTTTGTTTAATGTCACTGGGATAAAATCTGTCTTTTTCTGGAAACATTCAACAAAACAAGGAACTTACTTTTTCCAGGGTATACAATTTAGTCTATTTTACTTTGTATTAGTAAATCTCATTCTCAAAATTAGGTTGAAGATAGTTTGCCTTAGGGAGGACCCTTGTACATTTCTTTAGAGGAAAGGATTCTCATGGTTTCCATGGAAGATCCACATGATCCGCATGAAAAGGGGGGTTGATGGATTGAGGTCTTATTTATGGAATCTTTAGGTAAAGTCATTTTCAGAAATGAGATTTCCATTACTTGCCCATTGCTGGGGTTTCATTTGGAAAGTTTGTTTACTCTTCCCTGGGGATTCCATATGTTGGTCGATTTATAAATCATATTTACAATCCAATTAAATAGAGTAATTTAGCATGTTTGCTCCCATGATATTTATGGTGTACATTTGGTAGTCTCTACTCAGCCTAACTAGCTTTTCAGATTAATTACATGCCCTTCACTGAAAACATTAAACAGATTTGGGAAGTTTAAGTCATGTACTCTTTTACTGGAAAGAATAAACAAACATCAGTGCTACCTGTAGTTGTTTTCCTTTATGGTGGAAAATTTTACTCTTTCAATTATTGCTTCATAAATAACAATTACTTTACCTGGTAGAGATTTATATCTTTTACTAATGTCATGTTTCAAAATTAATAGTGAGAAAATTGATGTGTTTATTGGGTCACTAGAATGAATGGTGACGGTGGCAGGTACATTTTATTTAAAGCATATTTGTTCTCTCATCTTGATTATGCCGTTTAAAAAATTTTTTTTAATATGAACTTTAAAAGTAAAAAGGGAAATTAAGACAAAACTTTTCCACCCCAAATCTAGGACATAATTTAACCTGAGTGAAAGCTAAGAGCTATTTCTATATGTTTACAGATTTCTGGGTTTTTTTAAAAGCAAATTCTTGAGCCTTCCCTTGCCTCCTTCTAACAATGAGGAGGTCAAACCTCTCCAAGGTTCCCTTCCCAACCTTCCTTTCTGCAGTATAGCGGGGCCTGCATCACTAAAATGACTCTAAAAATATTGCAGATTTTAGAGAACTTTGAAATATTTAACATAACAAATAAATTTGGTGCCTTAATAGGAAATGGAAAAATCTGGAAAGAATTATTCGTGTTTTTTTTTTTTTTTTTTTTTTACAGTTGATGAACAAATGTAGTTATGGAATAAATAAGGCACCTGATGGTAACGTGAGGTTAAATCCAATGTTTTGACTTCCCACAAATCCTAGGAGCATTATCTAAAATGAGAGTCCACTCCAGCCTGGCTTCTTAGGAGAACATCTCTGGGTAAAAAGAAGTGGACCCACATCAGGGATTGTAGACGTTACATTCGAGGAGCTGAAGCGCCCCCAATAAAGGGGTAACATAAGTGAACAGTGGTTCTAGCAGCAAGGATGTACGGAAAGGAAAGGGAAAAGGGGAATCTGATAAAGCAAGTATTTCACTGAGATCTGTAAAGTTCAATGATAGAAAAAAATATATAAAGAAAAAAGAAAGAGTAGGAAAAATTTAGCTGTCATGAAAAAGGGAAAAGGGGAATCTGATAAAGCAAGTATTTCACTGAGATCTGTAAAGTTCAATGACAGAAAAAAATATATAAAGAAAAAAGAATGAGTAGGAAAAATTTAGCTGTGATGAAAAACAGAATTCAGTACATTTTTTTTTCTGCTGTGTTGCTAAATATGTTGTTTCTATATAATACTACATATCTAACCCGTGTATTGGTCAAATGTTGAGCAAAAGTATTGATTAGTTTTAAAGTAATTTTAACCTTAACACTTTAGTCTTAACATTCTTATTTTATGATTTTTGGTGTATAAAATATTAATTAATGCTAGAATAGAAGAGACCAGATACAGATGGAGACCCCTTTCCATAATTGAGCTGGAGCAATTCCTTTCCAAACTAATTTCTTTTAGGTTATTGGGAAGATTCTAGATAATGATGATCAGAAATATAATCTCTGTGCAATGCTGAATTTCTTCTGCAGGTTGCCAGTTCTTGATCTTCATACTCATTTGCTGAGAGAGCCTTAAAGTGTTTGTCCTTTGAGCCATTTTCTAATGAGCCATTCTCAGAAAGCAGGAAAAAGAGGGGTTTTTTTAGAAGTTAAGAAGCAGAATTAGGGCCTAAGACTGAGTGTCAGGTTCTAGAAGAGGAAAGAATCTTTTACCAGAAAAGATGCTCTAGTTTGAAGTGAAATCGTATCTTTTAATTGTCCCGGATAAACAGTATGATTTGCTGCAGAGAATCCTGTATCAGAAGGGGTGATGACTTCTTTTAACACATGGTCATGGACTTGCTGATTGATTGACCTAGGGTAAATGGCCAAACTCCTTAACCTATATTCTCTTGTATAGAAAGAGGATAAGATTTCATTTATATTCAGTGCTGTGCAGTGGCTTCTTTCTTAAAAATCAGAACATCATCTTTTGTAACACATTTTAACTGCAATTAAACATAGAGTTTTACTCATTGTAAATTATCTTGTAATTATAAACAAGTTAAAATGAGCTACAGTTTATCAGTTCTAATTATTTGATAAAGTATGTTGGGTATTTCTTAGTGCCTGAGACATAGGACAGATTCAGGAAACCTCAGTTTCCTTTCTTCTTCCCCATTTTTCAAAGAACAAGCACTCTGACAAAAAAAAAGAACACGAGGTGTGTGTTCTTATAGAACCAACTACATAAAGTTAACCCCTTTACTTTTATTCTTATTTTGACAGAAATTCACAAGCAGTGTTAAATCACATCCGTGTATATATTTTACTCCATGCATTACTCTACATTGAGAAAATAATTTTTGAGACCCCCACTGTTGCATTCTCATAGACATGGAAGTAAAAATAATAACTAAATGAATTACAGTGGAAAGCAATTTCTATGTTGCTATTGAATTGGAAATAGTATCCAACATATGTCTGCTTTTCTTACCTCTAAGGATTAATTGATTTTATGAATTATATTTCTATTATTTACATTATATTTTCATTAGGAAATATGGCGATATGTTTATTTATTCAGATCACTACCAGGAAATAGCATTTTCCTTATTTCTAAACAATGTAGAAATTGAAGGGGGAAAATTAAGTTACTTGAAGAAGGGTGCTGAGTATTCATGCCAGAATCAGGATTAGAAATCAGGGTGTTTTTGGTGTTGTTAATAGTAACGATACCAACAATAATTTATTGCATGCCAAGGTTTCTAGGCAGACCTGCCTGCCAGAGTTGCTGTGTTTTGTTTGCAAACTAAGATTTTACATTTAAATTCATTTCAAGAGATTTATCCATGTGGCTTCTAAAACTTCAGATCACAGAGCCGTAAAACTTTTGCAAGCAAATTTTCCAATTTCAAAACCATGCATATGTAATCCTTTCATATTCTGACAGTTTCCTTTTTAATAAAATAACTCTGGAAAAAATACCTCCCTCATCTTCATTAAAAAACCCTTATAGACAAACTGCCTGATCTTTGCATGTCCTTTGTCCAACAGGCATTTTCAGCATGATGTTTTAAAATATGGCCGTGTTTTATTCAACAAAGGTCATGCTCATTTTGAGTTTCTAAAATGACAGCCCACACTCTGCCCTTCTTTACTGGAAATGAAAGTACACCAACCAGGCCCTTCACAAAGATCTCAACAAAAGAGCCAAACAAAACTGGAGTGTGGGGGAAAGCTGACAAAGGCAGACAGGGAGCTGAACGGATTCTAAGAGTACTTAATCACAATTAATTCTTTCCTCACCTTGTGTTTCCTTCGTATAATTCCAAGTAGCAAAAGCAAATACTGTGGATTTTCTGGTTTTAGCCTCCTCAAAATCTTTGCGGAGAAAATACATTTAAGTAGCAAGACTGAATGCATTTAAAATATAAACAGAGTCAAATCTAAAAAAAAAGAAATTAGAAGGTAGAGTCAGAATATTGTCAGTTACTACTCAGAACTTACATTCTGCGTTTTTCTAAGAACTGGTGAAAAGTCAGCCGCTCTAATGTGATTATTTTCACCTCTTGTCTTTTCCGACTCCTTTTAGGCACCAAACGGGCTCCCAGCTGTAAGCAGTTTTGTGTCAGCGTCCAGCATGGCTCCGTATCCGACCCCGGCCCAAGTGTCGCCCTACATGACCTACAGCGCTGCTCCTTCTGGTTATGTTGCTGGACATGGGTGGCAACATGCCAGTGGCACCCCACTTTCCCCCCACAACTGTGACATTCCCGCGTCGCTGGCATTCAAGGGAATGCAGGCAGCCCGAGAAGGTAGCCACTCTGTCACAGCTTCCGCGCTCTGATGGGAGATTCTGTCTGCAGCAGCTTCGCCCGAGGAGTCTCCCGCTCGGCACACCCTCCCCCCCTTCCCTGGTCTCGGATCCCACCCCTCTGCCCTCCAACCCTTTTGCCGGAAAGCTGGCTTTATGGACTCACCTCCTTTGTGCTGATGACACTTAAATATTTCTCGCCATAACTTCTCTCTCACAGAAAACCTGACATGACTTTAGGATTTAAAAAACAGAAGCAATGTTCAGGATTGATGAGACGTTCGTGTTGCCCTCGCACTGTTCTTAACGTAGAAACCTGCACCCCTCAAAGGGCTTAAGGAACTTTTCAAACTAGTCTTTGGTAAAACCACATGTGTATATTTATTCTAAATCAACCTGAACTTCTGAGACGTGCAATTGTTGAGATTCTGCAAAATCAATAAAAGAAAATACATATAGAAAAAGGTATGCTATACCCTCTAATCAAATAAGGTAATAAAATAAGCCTTAATTCATCATTAGGAAACCAATCAATAATTGACTTGAGTGATCCTTTATTTTTAACAGATGACCTATTTTGTTGGAATATATATGTATAATTTAAGCAATATCTGAATTTAGCTCCTCCTGGTGTTTTGACTTGGTTCCAAATACAATAATGTTTATATTTTCTATTAGTTTGTAAATATGGACTCTGGATGGTGCATTTGTGTTTTCATTCCATGGGATAACCCCCTCCCCATTACCCGCCCCCTACTGCCTCTCTCTTTTTTCCCTTTCTTTTTGCAAAGGTGACTTTCCGGCAACGTCTTTATCTCTGGTGGTGGGCTGCTCAGGCTCCTGGGCCTGGACTCGCCCCAGATTTTGTGTGTGCAGTGAAGGCTTCGACATCTCATGAAGGACATTTTCTTTCTACAACAGAGGACTCAAAAACACAGATAAAACAAGCCAGTCTCCCATTCTGTATCCCAGTCAAACAACACACATGCCAAGCATATAAAGACAAGAGGGTGGAAATATCTGAACGAGGCTCTAAAGGAAGTCACTTAGAAACTTAAGTTTAATGTGAAATGCTTTGCAAAGACACTTAAAATGAACTTTATGTTAAAGAAAACCACTGTGAAACTAAATTGTACTGTTATTGTTGGCTTACCTGTGTGTTCAGCAATCGCAACCCAAAATTACGTTGTAATTTAAAGAAAATGGAAAATTCCGCTCTAATGAATGTAAAAATGGCTTGCTGTGAAGTTTACATTGTTGTACAGAAGCATGTGTCTCGTGTAAGTAAACTGGTGATGGTATTAGAAATACAGATGCTATTTAATTTTTAAAAATTCCCTTTATTCATTTCTGGAGCTACAGGACATGGTTTAACTGATGGATCTTTTGAAACCAATTTGCTTTTCATGTTAATGTTAATAATAGAACTGAGGGGGTATATGTGTGTGTGTAAGAGAGAGCATGTGATTATGTTTCATATTTTAAAACAACTGATTTTCTTGGGAAAAAATCTACAGTTTTAATCTCTTCTGTTTTGAAAGCTCCTCCTGCTTGGCAATATAGGCTTGAAAATACGTTTTTAAAACGTTGGTACAATTCATCTATTGGAAAATTAATATATTGTGGGGCTTTTTTTTGGGTGTTGATTCTGTGCAATAACTACCAGGGCCCATCACTAGATATGGATGTGAGGTGGTTTCGATTTCTTCCTGTCTGGGCTGTGCACAGCCCACGGGGCAACCCACTTCTGTCACGTTGGTTTCATGGCCTCATTTAAAACTCAGATGGCTAGATTAGCCAGGTTTTCAAATCACTGTGATATAAACAGTAAGCAGATTTCTGACACACAAGTTATGTTCGAGGAATTGCTTTTTTCAAGCAGCAGATATCTTGTAGAGAGCTTTGAACTACATTTATTTCTAAAGCAACCAAAATTCAGTGCTACAAACAGAGGATTATAGCTTCAGGAGAAGAATAAGCAGAAGGAGCAGATGAACTCTCAGGGCCATAGTCTTCCTTTGATCTCGTAAAACTCCTATTGACATCTGGAGTTCCCAGTCTGGTGAGAAAATAGAACTATAAACCAAATGGAACAAACAGTCCGATATTTGGTGGAAACTTTAAAACCATACGGTACAAGGACTCTCCTGCCATGCAGAAAAACTGACACGAGGTACAGAATTATTCCTTATCAGATGTTTTTAGGAGGCTATTAGGAGTCTTTAAAAAATATCAATAATTTGTATGGAAATACAACTGAATGTTATTTTCCTCATCTAAATTGAGAAGTCTCTTGTTAATATGCTATTTATAATTTTTTCCTGTTTCTTGTATCTTTAAATATCTAACATTAATACTATAAAAGTTTTCCTTTTCTTTTTCCCCCCGGAGGCCTTTTCTTAGCAATGGTGAATTCACATGGAGTAAATTTTAAAAGATAANCCTCATCTAAATTGAGAAGTCTCTTGTTAATATGCTATTTATAATTTTTTCCTGTTTCTTGTATCTTTAAATATCTAACATTAATACTATAAAAGTTTTCCTTTTCTTTTTCCCCCCGGAGGCCTTTTCTTAGCAATGGTGAATTCACATGGAGTAAATTTTAAAAGATAAGAGAAAGCCCAAATACAATTTGCTATTCAAAGCACACTATGATTTAAAACTACTTTTAAAAATGAGAGAAGGAAAGTGGGAGGGGAGATGAGGTTGTTCAATTTTTAAAAACATTATTATTATTGGTTAACATTGACTTTTTTCCTCTGTTTCTTAGGGGGTAAAAGTGTTGTTTTTAACCTGGCAAATGCACTCTTCAGAGATCCTTTTCCATCCCATCCACATGGAGAGGTTAAAGGTTCAATTTCATGGCCTCTATGGAGGCAGTGCTCTCTCTCACAGGATGCAAGAGATAGAATCACCTGCAAGGACAGAATGCATTGGACAACAGACACATTCTTACTTCTCTTATTTTGTCCTATTTTTAATGACCCTCTTATTAAGTATTGGGCTGAAATATAAATTAAAGAACATGCTGGAAAGGATGTACAAGTGAAGGCTGTGTATGTATATACAGTATGTCAAAAGCCTTTATTTTTATACTTCAAATGCTCTAAATTAATAAAAAGTAATAATTACCATGTTATCTTTCATTTTTTATTTTTAAAATGTTTTACTGACACAGCTTCATGGTAGACAGATCTCCTGGTTATAGTTAAGAACACGTGTCATCCTTGAACAGGCAGATATTTTTGTTGACTTACTGAAGGAGCATCACTTCAGGATGCAGATATAAAATTAAGCTTCGTTACGTCAACGTCAAGGAGATATTTTTTTTTGAGTGCATGTTAGTACAGGCATCTTTGGAAATGCCAAGAATGTACTTCTATTTTGAAACATTTTATCCTTCATAATACATATTTTAACATTGAAGTTAGTAGATTTCACATCTGAAACCATCACTTAAAAATAGTAAGCTAGAAATGCAGTTTATTCTAAACATCCTTTAAAAAAAAAATGGCATAGGTAAGAATTCTGAGAAAAGGTATCTGATGCAAATACAGCACAAACAGGCCTAAGGAGCAGTTCAGATTTGTGATTCAACATGAACATATTTCAGCATTAAAACTTGTTTTCAAAGGGAACTATGTGAAGAAAAGTAGTTTAATATAGTTTCATGTTTTATCTTTGTCACAAAATACTTCAAATATCATAATTTTAAAGTATGATCTGCTTTAACAGTGCAAAATATAAAGTATGTTTAGGAAAATATAGATGAGATGTATATTATTACAAAAGGAAACCAACAATTCACATTTTACATGAAATTTTAAAAAGGACATTTCACTATCCTTCAGAAACTTTCCATGTATATGATTAAATACTATTTATGGAAGAATTTAATTCCTTATAAAAACTTTAAATTTTGGCATATTTTTTCACTTATAAGCACTTCTTTACATTTTGGGAAAAAATAATCATCAATACAATGAATTTTTATTGCAAAGCCATATAAGAGGAACATAGGTCATAAAATCTGTATTGTTTTTATGGTATATATCTAATTTCCATGCTACTTTTCTATATTCAGTTTATATATTTTGTTGCTTCACAGTATTAATTTTCTCTTCATAGTTTTAAAGATATGATTAAAACTACAATTTCAAATTGTCTAGAGATAATTTTTGAAGTATCAAAATAGGTTTTTTTCTTGAACACACTGTTTTACCCTTTACAATTGTATCTAAGTGTATAATTATAATTTATCATTGTATGGGCTTAACTGATAGATATTCTCGCCTCCTGATGGTGCTGTGTAATGAAAATCCAATTTCACAAGGGGGGAAAATACACCGTAGGCAATCACCAGTTCTCCTGAAGCCATGAATAGGTGTATTCATAAACCAGCAGCATCACTGCACCACCTAGAAAAGAAAGCAGTTTTTAATCCTGTGAAATTGTGTTGTCTTTCCCACTGGGTTTCTGAATCCCCTGGAGTCTTATGCAGCCTATCAGGCAGAAGCCATTCAGAATCATCAGTTCTCAAGCTCCAATGCATAGACAGAAAACTACTGTGGAAAATTCTCAGAGCAAAATCAAGACCATCTTGAGCCTCCAAATACATTTTTTCCCCATGAGTTTCTGTAACCTTCATCATTTCTCATCAGATTCTTTTTCAGGCACACAGCCTATCAGGCAGAAGCCATTCAGAATCATCAGTTCTCAAGCTCCAATGCATAGACAGAAAACTACTGTGGAAAATTCTCAGAGCAAAATCAAGACCATCTTGAGCCTCCAAATACATTTTTTCCCCATGAGTTTCTGTAACCTTCATCATTTCTCATCAGATTCTTTTTCAGGCACTTTTAATTTTTAAAAGTAAATAAATACACATTTAGTCACGTAAGGGCATGTGACTTTCCCGTGAACAGAAACCTTCGGATTTGTCATATGTAGGCCAAGGATTTATTTTTTCCAGTTTATAATGAGCATTGTTATAGCTGCATTCAACAAGGACATTTCTAAGATGGTGCTTGATAGATGAGCCTGGTTTTCTCTTACAGCTTTCAAACTGGATTGTAATGTGAAAAATAGCTTCTGAGTCCTTCTAAAATCTGTATTTCAAAATGTAGCCAGCTTCCAACCTCCTTTTGTTGCCGTCATTCCTTTCATCTGCCTCAAATAGATATGGATTGCACTTGAAAATCTGGTAGTTGTATTGGGTGTCATAAGACCCATCATTTATCTGGGAAGGGAAGAGTTATATAATTGGCTGCAAAAACGCTTGCTATATAATATGTCAACAGGAATACGATATAGGAAGACAAACACTGAGGCTGCTGGATACCTAGACATTAGAAGCACGTGTATGTGAATGATTTTGTGTGCTCTCTGATGCGGTAAACAGCACACATCCTATGCCCTGTAAGATGTTCTCTGTCCTTTCCTGTCTATGTGAATAGTATTACAAAATCAAAATGTGGACAAATATCCAGAGCACATCTCAGAGAAGACTTGGCTATGTGAACAGAAGACTGACTTCTGACAGGAAGAAATAGAACTTGATTTTCATCTTATTTTGTACACACTGCCATATGCTTTTTTTTTTTTAATCTACAGGCTGCACATGTTTGTGTAACCTTATGCCAAAGATAATTATCTGCCTGTAATTTTCATTTTTAACCCATGAAGATACTCTATTAGCCCCATCTTGGCTGCTGTAGCCCTCCTGGAGCTCTGGCAAACAAGGGATGCACTACAGAGGGTTGTCATACGTATGTAATTGCTGTATTTCCTCTTATTAACCGTTTGCAGTGTAAGACAAGAACACACAGAATTGAGTAAGTTTTCAGCCTAGTGATATTTGGAGTCTGAATCACAGACTTTAAGATTCTCCTATCCTGGGAGATCCTGATCATTAGCCACAGAGAGCTGCTAAGACTTATAAAACTAAGATGTTTTACCCTTTACATCTTATATATCCCTTGTATATAAGTTGGGATGTTTCTCCAGAATGAAGGATGAGAATTCCAGGTTCATCCAGCTTTTCTTTTTTACTGTCTCTCTCTTGCTCTCAAAAACAAAACAAAACTCTTATCTTTAAGTCTTACCTTCCTCTCTACAATTTTCTTTCCTTTGAGGTTGGTAGGACTTGCATGTTTGGGATGACAGTGGAGACCAGTTATTCACAATTTTGTTTAGCCTGGACAGTATGTTCACAACAACCCTTTTCATTGGATTTAGTACCATAGCAACTCAGGACACCTCATGCAAAAACATTTAAAAAGCCAACCGAACATTTGTAAGCCTCTAACAAAACTTGGGGTCAGATTATTTAAGAGTTTTGGATTGAGGTTCCAGTCAATTACCATTTTAGCTAAACTCTCCCCGATCACTCTCCCTTTTCAGGCCCATGGCCTCCCGAGAATGCTGGAGGAGGGTCAGTCCTATGATTTTCTCTAATACTAGGTCTAACTAGCAGGTTTTTACTGTGTGGTGAAGGAAAAACACCACATTCTTGCAGAGAGAGTTCCACAAAATCACCAATATTCTTTATGACTGAGTTCATTTTTATACATGGACCAATAAGACGTCTGAATCTCAAATGTGAAGCAAAAATCCATGCTTAAATGCCTAGGAAGTCTGGGATAGATGGACTGGGAATTGTAAAAGTGTTTTCTAAATACATGAAAGTATGAACTGTTCACCAGCTTTAATTTACAGACTGCTGTTCTATATCTGAGGTTGGCAGAAAGGCTGAGATTTAAACGTAAATATGCACGTGTGTGAGTGTGGCAGGGGAGGGGCACATGAGTGTTCAAAGGGAAGGGGAAAGGGAGGGAGGGAGGAGCAGGCGAAGGTTTGGGGGAAGATTACCAGGATGTCTAAGTAGGTGAGTGTGGCCTGGTAAAAAAAATCTGTGTGGTCTAGTGCATACTTCTGTACTTATTCACAAGGTTGCTTATAATCCAAGACTATTTGCCCAGGTGGTAGAGTCTGCAGCAGTTGCTTTCTTATCTATTTACATAGAGGCAGCTGACTCTCCCTGTGGGAATGGCAGCCGGCTTTTTGTGGGCTGGCATCCTGAGGTAAGGCCCCGAGCCAATCCCCTCCGCCATCACGCCAGGAAGGTGAGAGCCAGGCTGCAGCTTCCCCCGCTCCCCTCCCCAGAGGCGACTGTGAGGAGAGTGGCCCAGGCTGTTCATGGAGTCGTCCTCCTGCTTTTCTCTCTGTCAAGCGAAGTTGAGGCAGGAGCAAGAATGAACTGGAAGAACCAGGGAAAGGTTTATTGGGCTGGTCCCTTACTCAATGAAAATCCTCGCCTTTAGCCAAAAGCCACTCAAATTCCAACTGACTGTGGATCCTTTCCTATTGACTTAAGCTGGGCTTTGGCTTCTATCAGCCTCCAGCAAGGCCATAAATAATACCTTATAACAGAAGTCCAACACATCTAATGGACTCCCTTAGTGTCTTACTGCTACACAACTTTTTATTCTTAAGGTCTCCGTGTTTCACAGTGTGACAAACTTTTATTGTGTTACAGATAGACACAAATAAGAAAAAGAAAAGGGATACTAGAACAATAAAGAAGGAAGGATATACGTAATGAAAACATCATTACCTGGTCCGAGCCTCATAATCTTGGGAAGCAGGCCTTTATACAAAGCTAAAACGCTAGAACGGAAGAGAAAGAGCACAAACATTCTTATTCTGAACATGCAATGGATTTGCACCTCAACTTTATAGAGATGTTGACCCAGCATGTACCCAAACAAGCCATTTGAAAACAAATTTCAAATCTCCAAACAGATAGTATCTGCCCAAGTATTCCCTGCAGCAAATTGGATGAGAGGAAAGAGTTAATTCTTTATTACTCAAGGTATGCTGATGTTGTCCCATCAGAAATAGGATTTTCATCAGCGAGATAGTTTTTGTGTTCAAGACAGGCCTTACTTTTAAGACAGCTGTGTATATGGACAAAATGACTCTTGTAACTGAGTTTAAAAGACTTAGTCTTCACAAAAAGAAATATGATGCAGTTTAGATCAAAATCGTAAAACATTACTTGCCTACTTGAGAATGAGACCTGGTGAGGAGGGGCGGAGAGACAAAAACAAGACTTAAAAAGAAAAAAAGACCAGCAGAAAAAGGCAGATACTTTAAAAGAAAACTAGTTTCACAGAACTCTCATGTTTAACTCTCCCAGGAGAATATAATTAGGTGACATTTTGATTAGCTTTATAGTCAGAGGACACTCACTCTCCTGCCCATGTGGGAACAAGGCATATTATATGCAGTAGTGTATTATGCAAACTGTCAAGCGGAAAGTTCACCTTGGCATTCTAGGACAAACACACTGCATACTGAATGATCGTGGCTCATGTTTCTTGGTGTCAGAAGGTTTTTGCCAACATCTCATTACTGTGTTATCTCATAAAGTTCCTCATCTATTCCCTAAAGCTTCTCAGACACAGACCCAATGCAAGAAGGCTTAATGGCCCTCATCAAAATGGAAGTACAATACGGTTTTAGCAATGCTTTAGTTTTGCTCATTTATTAAAATAAGAATGTGTTACCCTTCTTCCTGATAGACCGTGGCCATTGTTTTAAAACAGGTTCTGTACTTGATCTCTCCAGGAACTGGCTGAGGCCCTTGAATCCTACTTTTGGCAACATCAAAAGGGATGTTAATGACTGAGGCTATTGTGCCGGAGAGAAGACCAATCCCAAATTTTCTCAAAAACTCCAAGGTTGGATCCTAAAAGAAAAGAAGAAGAAAATAACAGAAAGAGAAGCAGAAGCCCCTAAATCAGTTAAACACGATAAAGCAATATGTATTTAAGCAGAGCATTGCGCTGCCTGGCACCCTCCTGTTATTCCAGCGGAACACATTAGGATTTCCTAGGCTGGAACTTGTTTTCTTGACAATCCCATTGGCTATGTTTTTACACATGGTCTAAATTGCTGAAGTACACATTTCCTCACACAGGATTTATAAACACAGTTCATAAAGAAAGACTGGTATGGCATATGGGGATGATTTGTATAATTGGGCTTCACAATGTACTTAGTATTACTGTATCAAAACAGGAGAAATCCAAGCACACTATTAGCTAATTGGCCAGAATATTTTACAAATGACAGCAACTTCCACCATGAAGCCTACTAAAATGCTCATTTGTGTGTGGACCCCCAAATGTTAAATTAAATCAAGGCTACTCTCGGTCTGCTGCTATTCCCCTCCAGGTTTTTTGCATTTATTTTCACGTGTAGCTGATCCACTGTACTGAGCAGTGCTAGCTTCCTGTTATTAACAAACCAACTTGGGGAGGCTGCAAAACAGCCTGTGACATTCTGTGCATTAGAAACAGTAGTAAGTCACTGGACTAACTGGCTGAAGAATTTATAGCTCATTGTTCCTCAATCGTATTCTTCCTTCATGGCAAAGGAAGAAAAGGAGAGAAAGAGAGAGAGAGAGGGGGAGAAATATTTCCTCTTTCCATGTGAATTTAGGTCCTTCACTTTGGTCTGATTTGATTTTCCACCCCTGCCTGCTCTGCTTTCTGACATCAAAGTATTTAATTAGGTCTGATGTTGAAGTTGCTTTCCTTCAGCCTATTTTTGTGCCCAGCGAGCTCACATAATGAATTTGCGGGGAAGTTCTCATTTTGCTCTCAGCCTCAGTCCTTACCCTAAAGAAAGGTCATCTCACACACCGTAAGTTGCTGACAGAGACCTCCCCCATCCTCCCCCTGCCCTCTCTTTTGGTTAGTATTTCGGAAAGGTCTTCAGAGAGGAACAACACCGGGTCATGTCATGATGCTATTTTATCTAGCAGGAGAACTTAAGGGGGGAACCATTCTCTGCTTAATTAAAAAAAAAAAAAATCAGGTCTGAGAATTGCATGCTTCTAGCTTTGATGAAAGAAGAAAAATTCTGGAAACCCTGAAATTTTCAATGAAACCAAGAGCCAGATACCATCACAGAAACTCCTACGTGTTTAAATATAAAAAGCGAGGGGTTCGATAATAATTCTTGGATCTGGGCCATACAGGTGCCGAGTAGGTTTAAAGGGATTTAAAAACCAACAGGGTGTTTCAACAGGAAAAACAATGCCGTGATTGCAGTATGAGTGAGGTGTGTTTAAATAATTCCCCCTCCCCCATTTTCTTCTCTTTTACAAGGAGAGAGAAATGCCTTTATGTTACCCTCCTCCATGCTGGCACAGGAGCAAAACTGGAGCTCAGGAGGGTGGTGGATTCAGGGACAGTTCTGGTGTCTGACCATGCCCTGGCCACTGCATGCCATGGAGCCCAGTGGACAGAGCAGACACGTTTAGCACCTACCCTTGTTTTACCCTACCCTTGTACTGTATGGTTTCTCTGAAAAATAAAAACAACAACAATAAAAGTGCTATGACTATTGTATGAGCCTGGCAGAAAATGGATAGTGTTTTTAGGTAGCCTGTTTTCTAAAGTCTCCTAACACCTGTAATAAGACCCTCATGGTGCCCCTGCGACATGGCCAAGGACAAAGGTGAAAGTGATGACTTGTATGCACACAGACCTTTTGGGACATTCAGGGGATGCTGTCAAGCACACAGCTCTGCCCTCCTCCTGATGTGTTTGCTGAGGATTGGAGTTGAGGAGGGAGGGGTGGCTGAGACACTCATTGAGGGTCATTATGTTTGAGACAGTGTTGGGGACCAAATACAAAGGTCTTCAAGCCATCATAGTGTTCACTAGCACAAACTTACATTGAACCCACAGTTTCTACACGTTTCCCAGCTCAGCAGTAAGATCCCACTGCCACTACCAAGTCCGCCAAGTTGCTTCAGCTGTGTCTGACTCTGTGCGACCCCACGGATGGCAGCCCACTAGGTTCCGCCGTCCCTGGGATTCTCCAGGCAAGAACACTGGGGTGGGTTGCCATTTCCTTCCCCACTGCATGAAAGTGAAAAGTGAAAGTGAAGTCGCTCAGTCATGTCCGACTCCTAGTAACCCCATGGCCTGCAGCCCACCAGGCTCCTCCATCCACAGGATTTTCCAGGCAAGAGTCCTGGAGTGGGGTGCCATCGCCTTCTCTGGTAAGGTCCCACACTAGTTCCCAAATCCAGCTGTGCATCAGAGTCACCTGGAAGCTTTACAAAATATGGATGCACAGCCCCACCTCACACCTACCTTAGAGTCCCAGATCAGAATCACCTGGGAAAGTGCCTAAACGTTGATGTAAAAGAACTTCAGGATTTCTCACCTGGCCAGAAAGAGGGCCCATTCTGAGAACCATTGGTTTTGATTGCTATTCCACACAGGCAAAGCAGATGGCCAATTGCTACCCCTCTGGGCATTCTAGGGCGGAGAGAAGTCTTTGCAGATAGCCAGGAGGTGCCCCTCACCAAAGGCCCCTGGGCCCCTCAGCCTCTTCCTCTGAGCCTATGGTCTGCAAGAGGCAGCAACCTGGCTGGGAATCAGGTGCGCCCAGGAGAGCCTGGCCAGCCGCCCTCTGCTTTATTTGCTGCATGTCGTAGCCAGCCTTGGATGAAGGCAGCCCCTCAAACATCCCTCCCCTTGGTCCCCTCTGGCTACTCTCACTTCTCTGGCTTTAGCTCATGCCTGTAACTTTCCAGGTCTTGCTTTCTTCTTGCCTCTGTCACCTGTTCTTCGCGGTGGCACCAGGGTTCTCTTTTTATAAAAACAGATCTGCCTCCCTACTCAAAGGCCCTCAACCCTTCCCCACTCCACGGAGAGTAAGGTCAAAACTCCTTGTTGGCCTTTGCTTTCTTTCCCATGATATGCTTCCAACTTAACCTTTCGAGCCTCAAATTCTACACCTGTATGCCCAACCCATCCTATAGTCAGGCTGGTTAAATCATAATCATGCAAATTTTCTACCAAATACTTTTCTAACTCCACATCTTTCTTCAAACAGTTCACACAACCTAGAATATCATTCACCATCATCTTCATGGACAGCAGCCCCACTCTTTACAGTCCAGCTTAAATCCCAGTTTGCCCAGGAGACTTTTGTGGATCACCACTGCGACTGATTGCTCCCTCTCCTGTGCTCCTGAAGCACTGTCGCGATCACTGTTCTTGCTACGCTTCACCTTGTGTCTGGCTTTTGTTTGTAGCCATTGTCCCTGTTGGACTGCAAGCTGACCCCGCATAGGAGCATATAATACTCCTCTTTGTGTCACCTACTGCACAGTGTGCACAGCAAGTGCTAAATAAATTGTCTGCTGATTAGCTGATCACGGCCCCCCTTTTTTTTTTTGGTAGAAACAGTGAGGATCAGGCTTTACTCTTAATCACTGTTTCTCAAAGCTCAGTATCTTCTATCCTGGAAATGGGCCCCTATTAGGACTTCACATTTCTGTCTTTCTGCCAGGAAGCATTAACATGGGGACATGACAAGGCATTGGACATTTGCAAAGTGGAGTATTTCCAGACAAATGAATTGAGACTCTCAGGTCATGGAGCCAGGCCTGGGCTTGCCAGACCCCATTACTCAGTGACTCACAGAGAGAACCATGATATGGCAACCTGTGACCAGATTTTAGCAAAAGAATGCAATGAGCATTGAGTAAAGTCTTGAAATATTACTGTTTGGGCTCTTTTTCTTATACTTCCTGATCTTTCCCCTACTGGGGAGAGGCATCCACTTGCCTCAAGAATGAGGATTGTTGTAGCAGGACTATAAAGAGAGGGCAAAAGGTAATATTTAGTGCTTTTGGTTTTCAAATTAGGCTCTTCAGTGTGCTATATCAATTAATCACTCTTTGAGGTAAGGACTATTATTTTTACTTTCATTTTACAAATGAGTGAACTGAAAGGTATAGAAGAAGTATAAGAAGAGCTTGAGTGCAAACCAAGTATAAGAAGAAAATTTTTGTTACATCCAAGTGAACCCAAGACTTTTCCTTAAGGGGATAGTTTTTCTACTGATACTCTTATGGGTTTGTAGGTGGGCTGTGTGGGGAGGTACCTGAGGACCTCCTGAAGTTATAAGCAATGCTTCTGTGTATGTGTATTTGGGTTTTTTCTGGAGAAAATATCAATATATTTTATCAGGCTCATTAAAGTTAAAAACAACTTCATCAAATCATTTTTCCTACCAATAAATTTATAAAGTAAGAAAAGGACAATGCAGTGTTGAAAACACTGGGGTTGAAAACAGGAAGCCCTCATTTTCATGGGAGTTATCAGGCAATTCACTGTGGTGAAAATATTTCTGCAAATATTCCCACTCTGGAGTTGGGTTACTCATACCTCAACCGTATCGGTGAACTCAATGGTTCTCACAGTGTAGTCCTTTAACCGTCACCATCTGTATCATGTGGGATCTTACTAGAAATGAAAATTTGGGCTTTACCAGGACTACTGTACCCAAAACTCTAGGGATGGAGCACAACAATCTATTTAAACAGGTCTTCCAAATTATTCTGAGGAATGTTTAAGTCTGAGAACCACAGCTTAACTGAAGCTTATGGTTCCTTTTTTTGGATCCTTGGCTAAAGTTAAAGAAAATGAAAGTGAAAGTCATTCAGTTGTGTCTGACTCTGTGACCCCATGGACTATACAGTCCATGGAATTCTCCAGGCCAGAATACTGGAGTGCATAGCCATTTCCTTCTCCAAGGGATCTTCCCAACCCAGGGATGGAACCCAGGTCTCCCTCATTGCAGGTGAATTCTTTACCAGCTGAGCCACCAGGGAAGCCCAAGAATACTGGAGTGGGTAGCCTATACCTTCTCCCGACCCAGGAATCGAACTGGGGTCTCCTGCATTGCAGGCAGATTCTTTACCAGCCGAGCTACCAAGGAAGCTTGGCTAGATAAGCGATGCTCTAAAGGGATCTAGATGTACTGTGAAGCATTTTAAAGCCTGCTTTGGTGGAAACAGGTCTTTGTTTCTTTAAGGCTGCATAACTGACTGTAACACTGTTCACTCTGTTCACCTTTCCCTACCCCAGCTCCATCCAAAGCAAGAATGCACATCTGTGAGGTCATTCGGTCCGAGTGAAACCTATGACATAGTTTGAATGCGTCATTCTGTACTGGCAATCAGTAAATCATTCTTGTCAATAACCACAACAGGAAATAACAATAAAATGGTAAAAATAAACAGAAGTAATAAAATAATATGCCTTATGATATTTGTGCTATTTTTTATAACTTTCAGTAAGAGAATTAATGGTACTGTACTCTTGCCTGGAAAATCCAATGGACGGAGTAGCCTGGTGGGCTGCAGTCCATGGGGTCGCTAACAGTCGGACAGACTGAGCGACTTCACTTTCACTTTTCTCTTTCATGCACTGGAGAAGGAAATGGCAACCCACTCCAGTATTCTTGCCTGGAGAATCCCAGGGATGGGGGAGCCTGCTGGGCTGCCGTCTATGGGGTCACACAGAGTCGGACACGACTGAAGTGACTTAGCAGCAGTAGCAGTAATAATAGTTACTTATTTCTAGACAATTTTATATGCAAAAAAACCTGTATAAAGCATACATAAGAACCCTATGAATTAGGTACATAACCATTTTTTATAGATAAGGACATGAAACTTAAAGAATTAAGCCAGTTGATCAAGACTGCATTGCTTATAAGAGGTTGAGCTTGGATTTGCGCTCAAGTTCTTCAGACTTCCAACCATTACATTTTATTAAAATTCATTCACTATGTTATATTGCCTCTCATTCACCATTCATTTGTTGTATATTTATCCAACCTACATTTATTGTACATTACAAGTTGCTGTGTATTAGCTGAATGTCTAGCCTTCTGGCTTGATTATCATATTACTTGGGATGTCATTTTGCCCTGTTAGTTTATTTTGTTAAAAACTGGAAAAAGCTGATGATGATAATGATAACACACAATCTGCTAGGCACTGTGTTAAGCACTTTCTGTATATTTAAGCCTCACAACATTGCTGAGTAGATGAGGCATCTGAAGCTTATAGAAACTGTCTATCTTACTAATGAATATAATTTTAAATTAACCAAAAAAAGAGCCATGATTCTATTATTTGGAAGTGAAGAAGTCAAAATACTGAGAAGCTCTGAGATTGCCAGATACCAACAGCAGAATTAGAGACATACACTTGCCTCTCAGGACTGTACTCCTCTTCAACAGTCAAGGAGATCACCTCTCAGTCCAACAACTGGAAGTGAATTCAGAATGTCCCCTAACCTAAAGAGTGACATCAACAAGGTGGCCGAGCAGGAAGACTTGAATTCTCCCTTTTCACACAAACCCAACAATTCATGGACAGATTCTCTGCGTGAGAAATCTAGAAATTAGTTGAAAATCCTTGTACCCTGGGTCCACATGAACAGACTTATAGAATTCAGTAGGGAGATTCAGCACACCCTCTCACCAGAGTCCCTTCCCCTAGTGTATTGCCATATAATCAGGAAGACTCCCTAACTTCCTGCTTCTCCTAGGGGAGGGAAGGGATTAATTTGCATGTCTACCTTCTCTGGGGCTGAATGAGAAGAACTGGTATAAAGAACTGGTATACTCCTTGCCTGTCTTGGAGTTCTGATGGCTCTAGTAGAGTCCAGCCACCTTGGGGCGAGCTGAGATGAAGGGTTGGACTGCTAGAGGCCATATCTCTCCTCTTGCCCAGTACAGAGTAAGAAGACAAAGATGACAGCTACCTGCTTTTCCCTGAGGAGGGAAAGAGTTAGTACAGGTCCCCAGAATCTCTAGCCAGTCTGAATTGTGGGGGTCTTCTCCTGCATGAGGCTCGTCTATGAAGACTGCCTTGTCTAATGCACAGACACCAACCAAGAGAGTTAAGGAAAACGAACAATCAGGCAAAGATGTTCCAGATTAAGAAACATGATACAGCTCCAGAAACCGACTATAAGGAAAGAGAATTACATGATTTACCTGACACAGAATTCAAAAAAACTGTCATCAAGATGCTCACTGAGGTCAAAGGAGCACGTGTGAATAAGGTGAGAATTTCAGCAAAGAGCCAGAAAATATACAAACTCACCAGACAGAGATCATGGAGTTGAAAAACACGATAATTGAATCAAAAACTCACTAGAAGAACTCAGTAGTAGACTAGATCAAACAGAAGAAGGAATCAGCAAACACAAAGACAGATTATTCGAAATAATTCAGTCAGAGGAGCAAAAGGAAAAAGGAAGGAAACAGAGTAAAACTAGTCTAAGAGATCGTGGGAGACTATTGTACAAAGCCCAAAATAGACATTTAGAAAACACCTCAAGCCAAACGAAAAAGAGAACACAACATACCCAAACTTATGAGATTCAGCAAAGGAGTACTAAGAGGGAGGTTCACAGTGATAAACACCCATATTTTTTTAAAAAGGAAGATCTCAAACAATCTAATTTTATAGTTCAAGGGACTAAAGGGAATACTAATCCAAAGTTAGCAGGAGGAAGGAAATATTAAGATTAGAGCAGAAATAAAATAAACATTAGAAAAACAATAGAAAAAATAAATGAAATTGAGTTGGGTTTTTTAAAAGATAAAACTGACAAACCCTTAGCAAAACTAATTAAGAAAAAAAGAAAAAAGACTCAAAATCAGAAATGAAAGAAGAGAAATCATAACTGACATTATAACGGATGCCACAGAAATAGAAAGGATCATAAGAGGTTATTGTGAACAATTATATATGAACACACTGGATAATCTAGAAGAAATGGATGAATTCCTAGAAATAAACAACCTGTCAAGACTAAATCACAAAGAAGTGAAAAGTCTGAATAGACCTGTAACTAGTATGGAAATTACATTAACAANAAAAATAAATGAAATTGAGTTGGGTTTTTTAAAAGATAAAACTGACAAACCCTTAGCAAAACTAATTAAGAAAAAAAGAAAGAAGACTCAAAATCAGAAATGAAAGAAGAGAAATCATAACTGACATTATAACGGATGCCACAGAAATAGAAAGGATCATAAGAGGTTATTGTGAACAATTATATATGAACACACTGGATAATCTAGAAGAAATGGACGAATTCCTAGAAATAAACAACCTGTCAAGACTAAATCACAAAGAAGTGAAAAGTCTGAATAGACCTGTAACTAGTATGGAAATTACATTAACAATCAAAAATCTTCCAACAAAGGAAAGCCCAGGACTAGATAGTTTCGCTGGTGAATTCTACTAAACATTAATTCTTCTATTAATGCCAATGCTTCTTAAATTCTTACAAAAAATTGAAGAAGAAGGAACACATCCACCTCATTTTATGAAGCCAGCATTATCTTGATATCAAAGCTGAAGACACCACAAGACAAGAAAACTATAGGACACGATCCCCAATGAATATGATGTAAAATTTCTCAAACAAAACTAGCAAATCAAATCTAACAGCAAGTTAAAAGGATCATACATTATGACAAAGTGGGATTTATCCCTGGGATAAAAGGATGGTTCAACATATGACAATCGATTAATATAATAAAGCACATTAAAAAATCACATGATTCTCTCAATACATGTAGAAAATGCACTTGATAAAATTCAGCAAGTTTTCATGATAAACTCTCAGGAAAGTAGAAACAGAAAGAAAGTACCTCAATGTAATAAAGTCCCAACATAAGTAAAGCCCATAGCTAATATCATACTCACTGGTAAAAAACTGAAAGCCTTTTCTCTAAGATCTAAGTAACAAGACAAAGATGCCTGCTCTTATCATAGTAACATAGTAATGGAAATCCTAATCAGAGCAATTATGCAAGAAAAAATAATAAAAGGCATCAAAGTCAGAAGAAATAAAATTGTTGCTGTTATATATGATATGGTCTTATATGTAGAAAGGCTTCCCTGGTGGCTCAGACAGTAAAGAATCTGCCTACTATGTGGGAGATCCAGGTTCTTTCCCTGGGTTGGGAAGATCCCCTTGAGAAAGAAATGGCTACCTACTCAAATATTCTTACCTGGAGAATTTCATGGACAGAGGAGCCTGGCAGGCTATAGTCCATGGGGTGTCAAAGAATTGGACATGACTGAGTGACTAACATTTTCACTATANATGGCTACCTACTCAAATATTCTTACCTGGAGAATTTCATGGACAGAGGAGCCTGGCAGGCTATAGTCCATGGGGTGTCAAAGAATTGGACATGACTGAGTGACTAACATTTTCACTATATGTAGAAAAACCTAGAGACTCTATAACAAACATCTAGAACTAATAAATTAGTAAAGCTGCAGGATACAAATCATCATATAAAAATCATTCATGTTTCTACACAGTAACAGTGAACTATCTGAAAAGGAACTTAGAAAAGTAATCTCATTTACAATAGCACCAACAATAATAAAATACTTAGCAATAAACTTACCCAAGAAGGTGAAAGACCTATATACTGAAAACTACAAAACATTGGTGAAGAATTTTAAAAGACAAACACAAAGATAGTTCATGTTCAGGTACTGGAAGATTTAGTGTTGTTAAAATTTCTATACTATCCTAAATGATCTTCAGATTCAATGCAATTCCTGTTCAGTTCACTTGCTCAGTCGTGTCCAACTCTTTGCAACCCCATGGACTGCAGCATTCCAGGTCTCCCTGTCCATCACCAACTCCTGGAGTTTGCTCAAACTCATGTCCATTGAGTCAGTGATGCCATGCAACCATCTCATCTTCTGTCCGTCCCCTTCTCCTCCTGCCTTCCATCATTCCCAGCACCAGGGTCTTTCAAATGAGTCAGTTCTTTGCATCAGGTGGCCAAAGTATTGGAGTTTCAGCATCAGTCCTTCCAATGAACACCCAGGACTGATCNCTCCTGCATGAGGCTCGTCTATGAAGACTGCCTTGTCTAATGCACAGACACCAACCAAGAGAGTTAAGGAAAACGAACAATCAGGCAAAGATGTTCCAGATTAAGAAACATGATACAGCTCCAGAAACCGACTATAAGGAAAGAGAATTACATGATTTACCTGACACAGAATTCAAAAAAACTGTCATCAAGATGCTCACTGAGGTCAAAGGAGCACGTGTGAATAAGGTGAGAATTTCAGCAAAGAGCCAGAAAATATACAAACTCACCAGACAGAGATCATGG
Organism: Oreotragus oreotragus; assembly: GCA_006410675.1. Lineage (NCBI taxonomy): Eukaryota > Metazoa > Chordata > Mammalia > Artiodactyla > Bovidae > Oreotragus > Oreotragus oreotragus. Next base: position 104,893 of record SJYX01021748.1, read on the forward strand.
AGTTGAAAAACACGATAATTGAATCAAAAACTCACTAGAAGAACTCAGTAGTAGACTAGATCAAACAGAAGAAGGAATCAGCAAACACAAAGACAGATTATTCGAAATAATTCAGTCAGAGGAGCAAAAGGAAAAAGGAAGGAAACAGAGTAAAACTAGTCTAAGAGATCATGGGAGACTATTGTACAAAGCCCAAAATAGACATTTAGAAAACACCTCAAGCCAAACGAAAAAGAGAACACAACATACCCAAACTTATGAGATTCAGCAAAGGAGTACTAAGAGGGAGGTTCACAGTGATAAACACCCATATTTTTTTAAAAAGGAAGATCTCAAACAATCTAATTTTATAGTTCAAGGGACTAAAGGGAATACTAATCCAAAGTTAGCAGGAGGAAGGAAATATTAAGATTAGAGCAGAAATAAAATAAACATTAGAAAAACAATAGAAAAATAAATGAAATTGAGTTGGGTTTTTTAAAAGATAAAACTGACAAACCCTTAGCAAAACTAATTAAGAAAAAAAGAAAGAAGACTCAAAATCAGAAATGAAAGAAGAGAAATCATAACTGACATTATAACGGATGCCACAGAAATAGAAAGGATCATAAGAGGTTATTGTGAACAATTATATATGAACACACTGGATAATCTAGAAGAAATGGACGAATTCCTAGAAATAAACAACCTGTCAAGACTAAATCACAAAGAAGTGAAAAGTCTGAATAGACCTGTAACTAGTATGGAAATTACATTAACAATCAAAAATCTTCCAACAAAGGAAAGCCCAGGACTAGATAGTTTCACTGGTGAATTCTACTAAACATTAATTCTTCTATTAATGCCAATGCTTCTTAAATTCTTACAAAAAATTGAAGAAGAAGGAACACATCCACCTCATTTTATGAAGCCAGCATTATCTTGATATCAAAGCTGAAGACACCACAAGACAAGAAAACTATAGGACACGATCCCCAATGAATATGATGTAAAATTTCTCAAACAAAACTAGCAAATCAAATCTAACAGCAAGTTAAAAGGATCATACATTATGACAAAGTGGGATTTATCCCTGGGATAAAAGGATGGTTCAACATATGACAATCGATTAATATAATAAAGCACATTAAAAAATCACATGATTCTCTCAATACATGTAGAAAATGCACTTGATAAAATTCAGCAAGTTTTCATGATAAACTCTCAGGAAAGTAGAAACAGAAAGAAAGTACCTCAATGTAATAAAGTCCCAACATAAGTAAAGCCCATAGCTAATATCATACTCACTGGTAAAAAACTGAAAGCCTTTTCTCTAAGATCTAAGTAACAAGACAAAGATGCCTGCTCTTATCATAGTAACATAGTAATGGAAATCCTAATCAGAGCAATTATGCAAGAAAAAATAATAAAAGGCATCAAAGTCAGAAGAAATAAAATTGTTGCTGTTATATATGATATGGTCTTATATGTAGAAAGGCTTCCCTGGTGGCTCAGACAGTAAAGAATCTGCCTACTATGTGGGAGATCCAGGTTCTTTCCCTGGGTTGGGAAGATCCCCTTGAGAAAGAAATGGCTACCTACTCAAATATTCTTACCTGGAGAATTTCATGGACAGAGGAGCCTGGCAGGCTATAGTCCATGGGGTGTCAAAGAATTGGACATGACTGAGTGACTAACATTTTCACTATATGTAGAAAAACCTAGAGACTCTATAACAAACATCTAGAACTAATAAATTAGTAAAGCTGCAGGATACAAATCATCATATAAAAATCATTCATGTTTCTACACAGTAACAGTGAACTATCTGAAAAGGAACTTAGAAAAGTAATCTCATTTACAATAGCACCAACAATAATAAAATACTTAGCAATAAACTTACCCAAGAAGGTGAAAGACCTATATACTGAAAACTACAAAACATTGGTGAAGAATTTTAAAAGACAAACACAAAGATAGTTCATGTTCAGGTACTGGAAGATTTAGTGTTGTTAAAATTTCTATACTATCCTAAATGATCTTCAGATTCAATGCAATTCCTGTTCAGTTCACTTGCTCAGTCGTGTCCAACTCTTTGCAACCCCATGGACTGCAGCATTCCAGGTCTCCCTGTCCATCACCAACTCCTGGAGTTTGCTCAAACTCATGTCCATTGAGTCAGTGATGCCATGCAACCATCTCATCTTCTGTCCGTCCCCTTCTCCTCCTGCCTTCCATCATTCCCAGCACCAGGGTCTTTCAAATGAGTCAGTTCTTTGCATCAGGTGGCCAAAGTATTGGAGTTTCAGCATCAGTCCTTCCAATGAACACCCAGGACTGATCTTTAGGATTGACTGTTTTAATCTCCTTGCTGTCCAGGGGACTCTCAAGAGTTTTCTGCAGCACCACTGTTTGAAAGTATCAGTTCTTCAGTGCTGAGCTTTCTTTATAGTCCAACTCTCACATCCATACATGACCACTGGAAAAACCATAGCTTTGACTAGATGGACATTTGTCGGCAAAGTAATGTCTCTGCTTTTTAATATACTGTCTAGGTTGGTCATAACTTTTCTTCCAAAGAGCAAATGTCTTTTAATTTCATGGCTGCAGTCACCATCTTCAGTGATTTTGGGGCCCCCCAAAATCAAGTCTGTCACTGTTTCCACTGTTTCCCCATCTGTTTCCACTGTTTCCCATGATGGGATGAGATGCCATGATCTTAGTTTTCTGAATGTTGAGCTTTAAGCCAACTTTTCCACTCTCCTCTTTCACTTTCATCAAGAGGCTCTTTAGTTCTTTACTTTCTGCCATAAGTGTGGTGTCATCTGCATATCTGAGGTTATTGATATTTCTCCTTGTAAATATTTAAATAGCATTTTTCATAGAAATAAAAAAAATACAGCTCATATGGAATCACAAAAGACCAAAAGTAGCCAAATCAACCTTGAGAAAGATGAATAAAAGAGGAACACATTTTCTAATTTCAAAATATATTGCAAAACTATAGTTTATTAAGACAGCATGGTACTGACACAAAGACAGACACAGAGACCAATGGAACAGAATAGTAAGCCCAGAAACAAATCCAAGCATGTAGTAAGTGCAAATATTAATCGCTCAGTTGTGTCAACTCTTTGTGACCCTCCCAGGCTTCTGTGTCCATGGAATTCTCTAGGCAAGAACACTGGAGTGGGTAGCCATTCCTTTCTCCAGGGGATCTTACCAACCCAGGGATGGAACCTGGGTCTCCTGGACTGCAGGCAGATTCTTTACTGTCTGAGCCACCAGGGAAGCCCACGCATAAAAGGAAATCCAAGCATAAATGGTCAATTAATCTTGAACAAAGGTGCCATTGGTCTTAGCAATGATTTCATCATTATGACACCGAAAGCACATAGACATGTGGGACTATGTCAAAAAGCTTCTGAACAGCTAAGGAAACAAAAGGGTAAAATAAAAACTTATGGAGTGGGAAAAAATATTTGCAAACCATACATACAATGAGATATTACTATTAAAAAATATAAGGATCTCCTATAATTCAATACCAAGAAAACTAATAACCTGATTTAAGGATGGGCAAAGGACTTGAATAGACATTTTCCAAAGAAGACTTACAAATGGCCAGCAAGCATATTAAGAAATGCTCAATGTTGTTAATAATCTGGGAGATGTAGATAATCTGGGAAATGTAAATCAAAAGCACAGTGAAATCTCATTTCACATGTGTGACAATGGCTACTATTTTATAAAGCACAAAGGACATGTGTTGTTGAGGACACCAACCTCACCAACCTCTCCAATGTGGAAACACTGGAACACGTACACTGTTGATAGAAATGCAAAATGATGTAAGCGTTATAGAAATCAGTATAGAAGTTTCTCAAAAATTAAAAATAGAAGTATTATATAATCCAACAACCCCACTTCTTAGTATTTCTCCAAACAAAATGAAATAAATCTCAGAGTAATATTAGCACTCCTATATTCATCATTGGAGCTTCTTGGGGGCTCAGTGGTAAAGAATTCGCCTGCAATAGAGGAGACGTGGGCTTGATCCTGAATCAGGAAGATCCCCTGGAGAAGGAAATGGCAACCCACTCCAATCTTCTTGCCTGGGAAATCCCATGGACGGAGAAGCCTGGCGGGCTACAGTCCATGGGGTCGCAAAAGAATCAGATATGACTTGTGACTAAACAACAACAAAGTCATCATAGCCTTATTCACAGCAGCCAAGATATGTATACAACCAAGCTGTACGCTGACAGACGAATGGATTAAAACTGTGGTGTATATATACAGTGGCATACCATTCATCTTTACAAAGAAGGAAATTCTGCAACATATAACAATATGGATGGACCTTGAGGGTACCATGTAAAGTGAAATAAGCTAGTCAAAGACAAATAGTGCATGATTCCACTTATATGAGATACCTAAAACTGTCAAATTCATAGAACTGAAGAGTGGAACAATGGTTGCTAGGGGTTGGGGGAGGTGGAAATGAGTTACAAATCAACAGGCATAAAGTTTCAGCTAAGCAAGATGAATAAGCTCTAGAGATCTGCTGTACAACGCTACCTACAGACAACAATAATACATCAAGCATTTAAAATTTGTTGTATGTGGATATCATGTTAGGTGTTTTTACCATAATAAAGTAAATTTCAAAAAATTTTGGTAAAAAAAGTCACCTAGCCTAAGTAAAATATTTTTGATGGATCACATCTTAATTATGTAAATGGATATTAATGTTGATAAAAATCTATTCTGTTATTAAGCATTTTCAACTAACTTCCATAATTTGTTCCAACTGTCATCAATCAGTAAACTTCCTTTGTTCCTAACCCACATTCCTCATGCCTATGCCTAAGTTATTTCACTCCAGTTTTTTGCTCCCTTGCAAGGGCAATCAACTGTCACCATTCTCAATTTAATTAATCATGACTTAAAAGCCATTACTGCAATAACCTTTTATTCTACATGGTTAAAAATTATACTTCCCCTCAAATATTTGAGTAGTAGTAGTATTTTCTTCTCTACAGATGAGTTTTATTCTTCTCCTCTAAATATTTTCTAATTTTCTCATAAAATATGGGACTAGAGCTGAGTAGCCTGACATGTTAGTGGCTATTATATGCACTGACTTCATTTTGTGACAGCAATGCAAAGTCCAACATTCATAATTTTCAAACATTATTCAATTCCCCTGCAAACCTTTTAAGGATAATGTTAACATTTCATTTCACAAATAAGAAAACAGACACAGAGACAGGTATAATTTGTCAAAGAGACATGGCTAACTAGTAAGTATCAGAATTGGGAATTATATTCAGGTCTCTTATTAGAACTCTCTGGCTGTTTTCATCACATTGCAATCTTGGAGTAAGTGCAGAGTTAAAGAAATGTGTTTACCAGCCTCTGTTTGGGAAGATCAATGAATTTTCCTGACAGGACATACTGTTTATAGACTCTACAGCTTGACAAGAGACACTAATTTAGTTGTTTAGTTGTTGCTCATATCCGACTCTTTACAATCTCTGGAATGCATCACACAGGCTCCTCTGTGCTCCACTATCTCCCAGAGTTTGCTCAAATTCATGTCCACTGAGTCAGTGATGCTATCTAACCTTCTCATCCTCTGCCATCCCCTTCTCTTTTTGCCTTTAGTCTTTCCCAGCATCAGGGTCTTTGCCAACGAGTTGCTCTTTGCACGAGGTGGCCAAAGTATCGGAGCTTCAGCTTTAACATCAGTCCTTCCAATGAACACTCAGGCCTGATCTCCTTTAGGATGGACTGGTTGAATCTCCTTGGAGTCCAAGGGACTCTCAAGAGTCTTCTCCAACACCACAGTTCAAAAGCATCAATTCTTTGGCACTCAGCCTTCTTTATGGTCCAGCTCCCACATCCATACATGACTACTGGAAAAACCATAGCTTTGACCACACAGACCTTTGTTGGCAAAATGATGTCTCTGCTTTTTAATGCACTGTCTAGATTTGTGATAACTTTCAAGGAGCAGTGTCTTTCAGTTTCGTGGCTGCAGTCACCATCTGTAGTGATCTTGGAGCCCAAGAAAATAAAATTTGTCACTGCTTCCACTTTTTACCCTTCTATTTGCCATGAAGTGATGGGACCAGATGCCATGATCTTAGTTTTTTGAATGTTGAGTTTGAAGCCAGCTTTTCCACTCTCCTCTTTCACTCTCATCAAAAAGCACTAATAAGTGATCCCTAAACACTGGTGGCACTAATGTTCCACAACCAAGTGGGAACATAAGACTCCAAATAGTTAACAATCAGCACACTACTTATTTGTAACTAATTTAACCATCTAATCCAAACATACTGTTCATGGGGTTCTCGAGACAAGAATACTGAAGTGGCTTGCCATTCCCTTCTCCAGTGGACCACGTTCTGTCAGGATAGGATACCAAAAGAGGAACTCCCCAGGTCATTAGGTGCCCAATATGCTACTGGAGATCAGTGGAGAAATAACTCCAGAAAGAATGAAGGGATGGAGCCAAAGCAAAAACAATACCCAGTTGTGCATGTGACTGGTGATAGAAGCAAGATCCAATGCTGTAAAGAACAATATGGCATAGGAACCTGGAATGTCAGGTCCATGAATCAAGGCAAATTGGAAGTGGTCAAACAAGAGCTGGCAAGGGTGAATGCCAACATTCTAGGAATCAGCGAACTAAAATGGACTGGAATGGGTGAATTTAACTCAGATGACCATTATATCTACTACTGCGGGCAGGAATCCCTCAGAAGAAATGGAGTAGCCATCATGGTCAACAAAAGAGTCTGAAATGCAGTACTTGGATGCAATCTCAAAAACGACAGAATGATCTCTGTTCGTTTCCAAGGCAAACCATTCAATATCACAGTTATCCAAGTCTATGCCCCAACCAGTAATGCTGAAGAAGCTGAAGTTGAACGGTTTTATGAAGACCTACAAGACCTTGTAGAACTAACACCCAAAAAAGATGTCCTTTTCATTATAGGGGACTGGAATGCTAAAGTAGGAAGTCAAGAAACACCTGGAGTAACAGGCAAATTTGGCCTTGGAATGCGGAATGAAGCAGGGCAAAGACTAATAGAGTTTTGCCAAGAAAATGCACTGGTCATAGCAAACACCCTCTTCCAGCAACACAAGAGAAGACTCTACACATGGACATCACCAGATGGTCAACACCGAAATCAGATTGATTATATTCTTTGCAGCCAAAGATGGAGAAGCTCTATACAGTCAACAAAAACAAGACCAGGAGCTGACTGTGGCTCAGATCATGAACTCCTTATTTCCAAATTCAGACTTAAATTGAAGAAAGTAGGGAAAACCGCTAGACCATTCAGGTATGACCTAAATCAAATCCCTTATGATTATACAGTGGAAGTGAGAAATAGATTTAAGGGCCTAGATCTGATAGACAGAGTTCCTGATGAACTATGGAATGAGGTTCGTGACATTGTACAGGAGACAGGGATCAAGACCATCCCCATGGAAAAGAAATGCAAAAAAGCAAAATGGCTGTCTGGAGAAGCCTTACAAATAGCACTGAAAAGAAGAGAGGCGAAAAGCAAAGGAGAAAAGAAAAGATATAAGCATCTGAATGCAGAGTTCCAAAGAATAGCAAGAAGAGATAAGAAAGCCTTCTTCAGCAATCAATGCAAAGAGATAGAGGAAAACAACAGAATGGGAAAGACTAGAGATCTCTTCAAGAGAATTGGAGATACCAAGGGAACATTTCATGCAAAGATGGGCTCGATAAAGGATAGAAATGGTATGGACCTAACAGAAGCAGAAGATATTAAGAAGAGGTGGCAAGAATACACAGAAGAACTGTACAGAAAAGATCTTCACGACCCAGATAATCATGAGGATGTGATCACTAATCTAGAGCCAGACATCTTGGAATGTGAAGTCAAGTGGGCCTTAGAAAGCATCACTAAGAACAAAGCTAGTGGAGGTGATGGAATTCCAGTTGAGCTGTTTCAAATCCTGGAAGATGATGCTGTGAAAGTGCTGCACTCAATATGCCAGCAAATTTGGAAAACTCAGCAGTGGCCACAGGACTGGAAAAGGTCAGTTTTCATTCCAATTCCAAAGAAAGGCAATGCCAAAGAATGCTCAAACTACCGCACAATTGCACTCATCTCACACGCTAGTAAAGTAATGCTCAAAATTCTCCAAGCCAGGCTTCAGCAATATGTGAACCGTGAACTCCCTGATGTTCAAGCTGGTTTTAGAACAGGCAGAGGAACCAGAGATCAAATTGCCAACATCCGCTGGATCATGGAAAAAGCAAGAGAGTTCCAGAAAAACATCTATTTCTGCTTTATTGACTATGCCAAAGCCTTTGACTGTGTGGATCACAATAAACTGTGGAAAATTCTGAAAGAGATGGGAATACCAGACCACCTAACCTGCCTCTTGAGAAATCTGTATGCAGGTCAGGAAGCAACAGTTAGAACTGGACATGGAACAACAGACTGGTTCCAAATAGGAAAAGGAGTACGTCAAGGCTGTATATTGTCTCCCTGCTTATTTAACTTATATGCAGAGTACATCATGAGAAACGCTGGACTGGAAGAAACACAAGCTGGAATCAAGATTGCCGGGAGAAATATCAATAACCTCAGATATGCTGATGACACCACCCTTATGGCAGAAAGTGAGGAGGAGCTAAAAAGCCTCTTGATGAAAGTGAAAGAGGAGAGTGAAAAAGTTGGCTTAAAGCTCAACATTCAGAAAACGAAGATCATGGCATCCGGTCCCATCACTTCATGGGAAATAGATGGGGAAACAGTGGAAACAGTGTCAGACTTTATTTTTTGGGGCTCCAAAATCACTGCAGATGGTGACTGCAGCCATGAAATTAAAAGACGCTTACTCCTTGGAAGAAAAGTTATGACCAACCTGGATAGTATATTCAAAAGCAGAGACATTACTTTGCCGACTAAGGTCCGTCTAGTCAAGGCTATGGTTTTTCCTGTGGTCATGTATGGATGTGAGAGTTGGACTGTGAAGAAGGCTGAGTGCCGAAGAATTGATGCTTTTGAACTGTGGTGTTGGAGAAGACTCTTGAGAGTCCCTTGGACTGCAAGGAGATCCAACCAGTCCATTCTGAAGGAGATCCACCCTGGGATTTCTTTGGAAGGAATGATGCTAAAGCTGAAACTCCAGTACTTTGGCCACCTCATGCAAAGAGTTGACTCATTGGAAAAGACTCTGATGCTGGGAGGGATTGGGGGCAGGAGGAGAAGGGGACGGCAGAGGATGAGATGGCTGGATGGTATCACGGACTCGATGGATGTGAGTCTGAGTGAACTCCGGGAGATGGTGATGAACAGGGAGGCCTGGCGTGCTGCTGTTCGTGGGGTCACAAAGAGTCAGACACGACTGAGCGACTGACCTGAACTGAACTGAAATGAATCCAAACATACAGTAGTAAAGACTGCACCGATAATTTAAAGCAATGGCACTCAAGGAGTTAATATGTAGAGAGGCAGAAAATATCTTGATCAAGAGACACATGTGCCTTCTTTTTTACCTTCCCTGGCAGGGACTCTGATGCCTTGGTTAGTTACTGGCCAACTGGCTGCTCGCTTGATAAACAGAGAACCTTCACCCATCTCACAGGCCTTTATGATTAGGGTCTGGCATCTTCAAGAAGACATTCCACACAGAGATATGCCAGATGGAGCGGGTTAAGGAAGATGGGAAAAGCAGGATTTGTTAGCTAGTGAGAACTAGGGGTGGTGAGGGAGACTGGCCAGGAAGCCTGCTGCTTCCTGCAAGGCAAGGCTGAGAAAATTGCAGTGATGCGCTTCTCATTTAAGGGAGTTCAGCATGAATACATACATTCAAGTCCTCTCTTAGAATCCTCCTACCTCATGGCAACCCAAGTCACCTTTCCTTTGCTGCAATTCACTCACCCTTTAATTCCTCTTGGGACCACACCAAATCTGACTTCCTCTCTGATTTTAGCTTTGAGTCATTTTTACAGAGTTCCCAGCAATCCAGCTTAAAACCACTCTACCCTGCTTCCTCAGACAACCTTAGAAGGAGCACACTGACAGGACCATTCTCTGTTCAGGACTGGCCTTGGATGATCCTAGGGTGGCTTTCATGCTGCTTGTCAAAAACTGCTAAACTGAGTTTGCCATTTGAAGAACTAAAATTACTGTTTAGAAGTGGCTAAAAGAGAATGCTATAAAAAGGTTTGGATAAGAAAATTAAAGACAATATGCTAGTCCTAAGAGGAGTCGCATGATTTTCAGGGTATCGCGGAGTATTTCTTTGAAGAACTCTTTTATTCACCTCTCTCCTCCTGCAGTTGGTAAGGAAACTTCTTGATGATGTGAATGTTATGATCATAACAAGAGCAATTCAAAAAGAATTGAACATTTTGAAAAATCAATTAATTAGTAATTAGATAACATACAAACATGTGGTCAAACCCAATTTTAACAGAATCCATTTCACTATTTCTATAGCTTTACAGATGGTCACATTAATTTTCTGCTTAATTCTATCCCTTTCATAGCACATCATTATCAATAATTGAAGGGTGATCGTGATGGAGTCCTTCATTTGTCAAGGCCACAAATAAGAGGTAATACAAACATAAAGCTCATGATGTATCCTCATACAAAGAAACATCAGAAAACCCAGTCTGGTGATAAATTTCACTCCAAAGCCCAGAGCCTCTTAAAGGAACAGGCTGTGCCATGTCACGTTCATTCACGTTTATAGGTGTGCTGGACCTGACATGTCATAGGTGTCTAATAAACGCTGTAGTTCTCCTCTATAAAGACATAATACACAAAGAACCAAGGCCTCAGAAGCAAACTGCAAAGGAGGTACCTACACACGCTGGCTAAGCACCTGCACAACCACAAGGCAAATAATAGCAGCTTAGCACTGCCTTTCCCACAGCTGGCTGCAGTTGTCATGAAAATGATGTGGTATGCTGAAATCACTGTTGCCTCCTGGTAACTGAGCAAGAAGGCAGATTGAGTGAGAGTGAACTGCCTTTTTTTTTTAAAGAAGAAATTTGCATGTTAGATATTGTTAGTTTCAGTGGATCCAAGTCAACTAGTTAAAGTCAGCTCTCAGTATGCACCTTTCATTTTCTCTAATCTTGGCTCTGTTTTGTTGTTTTGTTCGTAAACTTTGACAAAAACATTTCCCCCCAATGTTATGGTATCCTGCTGTCTTGTCCCCCAGTGAAAATACCTCTACTGCAGCCTAATTAAAAGTTACAGTTGTTCCATTCACAGCTATCAGAAGAATCTATTACAGTGTTTGTTTTTTCTTCATGTGAGATAATTTGGGGAAATGCTAGCTCCTCAGTCCACAGAAGGTCACTAAAATGAGATGGTTTAATTGATAAGCATTCTTTAAGGAATGTGGAATACTCCCAAGATCCTATCCTTGTAGGGCTCTGGGCTTTGGAATGAAATCAAAGTCTTGTTAACTCAGCATCTGAATGTAGTCATTCAGAAAATAGCCATGAAAATTCCTTTCCCCTTCTAAGATAACTGTTTTTTAAAGGGTTGTGATTTGTAAAATAATTGTAAAGTAAAGGTCTTACACACGTAGTCAGAATTATAAAATACATACAATGTCAAAATGGGTTTGGGTTTAAGAATAACAGTTATCACTTCATTATTTCATATATATATATATATATATATATATACACAGACACATATATGCTAAGTCTAAGTCACTTCAGTTGTGTCTGACTCTGTGCGACCCCATAGATGGCAGCCCACCAGGCTTCCCCGTCCCTGGGATTCTCCAGGCAACACACTGGAGTGGGTTGCCATTTCCTTCTCCAATGCATGAAAGTGAAAAGTGAAAGAGAAGTTGCTCAGTTGTGTCCGACCCTTAGCATGGACTGCAGCCCACCAGGCTCCTCCATCCATGGGATTTTCCAGGCAAGAGTACTGGAGTGGGGTGCCATTGCCTTCTCCGGACACATATATACATACCTCTAATTTCTATTATTTATAAGTACCTCTCTTAAATAAATAAATGTAGAGAGATAATACCTTCTGAGAGTCAATTATATCACTGAGTATTATCATACAAAATGCAGGAAAGTATTAATGTGTTTCCTTGGGAACCCAGTAGGATTTTTCTGTTTTTGTGTATTCTGTTCCTTGCCTTAATAAAAGCACTGACCCAAAACCAAGGAAAACTAGCAAACCAGGATCCCCAACAAAATTCTAAATGTTGAGAAGTCAGGACAAGGACACACTGAGATGCTCCGAGGTGGAGCTGGGCACACGATCAAGACGATGTCTTTGAACCAAGTTTCTTTCATGAGATTCTACTTCTGGACTTTTATACATGAGACTTTCCCTTACCCGTTTAGTTGCACGAACGGGACATGGCCCCTCAGTTAAATCACTGAAGGGGACTCAACTGCCTTACCACCATGACTCAAACATTCTGGCCAGCTACCCTCTGCAGCTTCCACTGCCTCCCTCCCCGGGCCACCCTCCTCCTCCCCATGCCTCTTTCCGCTTCTGCGCACTCACACATTCTGTTCTCTCTGGTGTCTGCTCATTCTCTTCATCTTGGCCTGACTAAGCCTCATCCTCGAGTTCCAGCCTAAACATCTTTTTTTTTTTTTTAAGATGTGATTAATATTTAAATCTGTATACTTTATTTTTTTCCCCCATTTTACTTTATTTCACTTTACAGTACTCTATTGGTTTTGGTATACATTGACAAAAGCCTTTCCTACATTCTCATTCTACCCTGCCGAAGATCTAATCAGGATCTTCGGTTAAAAATTCCCACAGCTTCGCAGTTGTCTTTCATGGCACTTATCAGAGTTGCCACAATTCAGTTCCCTGTGTAATGACTTGTTTATTGTCTGTCTCCTCGACTAGAATGTAAACCCCATTAAGGCAGGAGCGGAGCTGACAGTGAGATGGTGCCCGGTCTCCAATGATAGATGTGCCATGAACACTTCTAGAATGAATGAATAGAAGGCACCCACTGAGAATCTAAAGCCACTTGCACCTCATTTCCATCCACTTGGGTGGTACCTGACGGGAAACTTTTGGGCCTGAGGTTTATTTAAGAAAGTGCCTGAACCCCTGCCCTGCTCCCCTCCCCCCGACCCTCCTCCCCCTACAACACATACACCGCCAGCGCGCCCCCCCAAGGGAGTCTGTGAAAACTGCCAATGAAAGATACCACTTTTTACCACAGAATCTTGTCACATGTCCTGGAATTTTCTAGATAATATATACTTGTAGTTTTACCCCAGTGGTTACCAGAAAGGAGAGTTGTTCTTAATGAAACTTTAATGCTCTTGGCCTTCCCATTACCGGATGATTGGTAAGACTAATGATCAAGTAAGAGAGAATCAGAAAAATAAATGGTCATAAATTAAATCCTACTATGATCTAATCCTACTGAGATTCTTCTTTTCAAAATATAAACAGCTCTGTTTAAGTTCTCCTCTGGAACCCAAAGGGGCATTTGTCATTCTGCTCAGTGCACACCTTAGGGAAGGGCAGAGCTCTAAATCATGAAACCAACACATTTCCACATTTCTTCTGATAAACTGAAGTGTGTCTGGCACCACCCTCAGACTTCCTACAGAATTTACAAAACAAAGAAAATGTTAAAAATCGAAAGAGAAACATTTGTGTTGCTTAAAAGGCAATCTTTTATGAATATTACCTTATGAGAAAATAAAATGTTTGACTTAATGCTGTCCATAGTAAAACGACCACAGGGACAGGTCTAAATGGTTTATTAAGTAAGAAAGATTGAACTTATGAAAAATTGTTCTCTCCTAGAATATTTCTAACCCACACATGTAATTTATATCATGGCAGAATTCAACACAAAAGGTCTACTGTTTTTAGCAAAACAACCTGCAAACACGCTTAATTAGGATGCAAACTAAAAGCTGTTCATACTGTTGGCAGCCATGCGCTTTAGACAGCAGTTTGTACTCTTATCATTATTTCACTTATGGAGACATAGGAAAAGCAGTAAACATGGAACTCGAAGACAAAAGTCATCAAAGCAATGGAACATTTAAACCTTAGGATTTCCATTTGTGTGCCACCATCACACATGCTCTGAACACCCTATCTAAGAATGAAAATGAAATGAATTGGTTTTGCAATGAAAGCTTACCTTCATCAATATCTTAAAAAGATGCCAGTGTTTAAGGTAATCAATATGTATTTCTAGAAGGCTTTACTTTGAGATGTGATGGCCTCTTTCTGAGAAGGGATAATTATTTATACTGACATTGCATTCCATTTACTGAAAGATGAAAATGAATGTCACCATTAAATGAATTCCATGGTCACTTCCTATTCAAAGCAAACTTTTCTATTGTAGCCATCTATTCACTATCTTATAGGAACATCGAAGTTTTCAAACTGGTAATGCCCAGCTCTTCCAGGGTTATGTCTTATAATTCTTTGTTTCTATGGGTCAGAGACTAAGGAGGTGAAAAGGGAGGACCAGTTTCCAGGTCTGAATGGGGTAAAAGTGGAATCTGGTTACACTGACTGGATAGTCTACCAAGTTCACTTATTTAAATTTTAGTAACCATTTTAAAGTGACCGTTTATGTGTGAGACAAGTCAAGGTGAGATGCAGATGTAGCACTACAAGGCGAAGCAGGAAGAGTTCTCCCTCTGGCTCTTTCCTACCCCCTGCTGCTGCTGCTGCTGCTGCTGCTAAGTTGGTCTAGTCGCATCTGACTCTGTGCGACCCCATAGACGGCTGCTCACCAGGCTCCTCTGTCCCTGGGATTCTCCAGGCAAGAACACTGGAGTGGGTTGCCATTGCCTTCTCCACCCCCTGCTGTATACCTTCAGATAGATTATGTCAGTTACTTTCACCTCTGGGCCTTTACTTCCTGTTTCTATTTCCTCACCTGAAAATGGCAGTTATTGCAACAAGGATCAGGCAAAATCATGGAGTTTACAAAAATGATTTTAGTAGTACAGAATGGCATAGGAGGTCAGGGTATCTCAGTGAAACATGAAAAAGGACTCTACCAAAGATCATCAATCTGAAAAACTAAAGTTAAAAACTTCAGGGTGGATATCTGACCTGAGTT
This sequence comes from Oreotragus oreotragus, assembly GCA_006410675.1. Taxonomy (NCBI): domain Eukaryota; kingdom Metazoa; phylum Chordata; class Mammalia; order Artiodactyla; family Bovidae; genus Oreotragus; species Oreotragus oreotragus. The sequence continues at coordinate 119,995 of SJYX01021748.1, forward strand.
ATCTGAACTCACTGTTTCAGGTTCTGATTTTAACTCTGTAGACACAGAGTACACCAGGCTCCTCTGTCCCTGGGATTCTCCAGGCAAGAACACTGGAGTGGGTTGCCATTGCCTTCTCCACCCCCTGCTGTATACCTTCAGATAGATTATGTCAGTTACTTTCACCTCTGGGCCTTTACTTCCTGTTTCTATTTCCTCACCTGAAAATGGCAGTTATTGCAACAAGGATCAGGCAAAATCATGGAGTTTACAAAAATGATTTTAGTAGTACAGAATGGCATAGGAGGTCAGGGTATCTCAGTGAAACATGAAAAAGGACTCTACCAAAGATCATCAATCTGAAAAACTAAAGTTAAAAACTTCAGGGTGGATATCTGACCTGAGTTATCTGAACTCACTGTTTCAGGTTCTGATTTTAACTCTGTAGACACAGAGTTGAATAAAATGTGAAAAAGTTAACTAGGTACTCTATAAGATTCTATTAAAATTTTCACTGATTTATTTCCTATTATAAAATTTATGCAGGCTTCTTGTAGAAGCTTCCAACAGCTCAGAATGCTATAAAGAAAAAGTACTTCTTCTGCACTGCTCCCTGCTTTTTCTTGCTCTTCCCTCCCCTCCCCCCACTTAACACACACAGACACACACACACACACACACACACACAGAGCTCTTGACTTCCACTCCCCAGATATGATCATATGGACAGTTTCTTATAAAATCAAATACTTTGAAAATGGAAAATATTGATAGTTTATAAAGTTTAGAAAATATTAAAGAAAAATATGGAATTATCTCATGCCAGTCAGAGTTGGTGAAATCTCAAATTCCCTTGGGACAACAGAATGAACAATTTCTGGGTGAGGAAACTGAAACGACAATCCTGTAAACAAACTGTCCGGAGTGCATGGCTGGAGCCGGCCGAGAATGCAGATGGAAAAAACCCTTCAAGGAGCACCACCTCCTCCTCGTGGTTAACAACTTGATGACGTTCTTCAACATGTTTTAATGATTATCATACCTTCCCCTGCACAAAGCATTGATTTATTATGGTTTAAATTTAAAGAATACTGGGTTCCCAGTTCTGAATCCGGCTTAGATTACAGAACACATAAAATCAGTGACTTTGTTGTAGGCGGAAAACCCCTAGAAAACAAACCCCACAACGAACCCCACAGTGTTCATTTAGGTGCAAAAGGAACAGTTCTGGGGAAAAGCTCCTCACACTACCCTCCTCGCCTCCTCTATTCCTCCCCGTCCCTGTCAGCAGCAGCCCCCATGCCTAACACTTCCACGGCAACTTAAAATTCACAAACGTCACTTGCCGTTTGTTTTAATCCTCAAAACCATTTTGTCAGGTAGAAAGAACACTCTCAGGTTTTCAATTTACAGATTTAAAATACTCAGATGCTCAAAGCATTACAGTGATTAGCCCCTGATCATTCCCCAGAAAATGAATGTTCAAGTGTCTGTGTCTCTTTGCAAATAAGATCATCTATACCACTTTTCTCGGGGAAGGCAATGGCACCCCACCCCAGTACTCTTGCCTGAAAAATCCAATGGACGGAGTAGCCTGGTGGGCTGAAGTCCATGGGGTCACTAACAGTCGGACAGACTGAGCGACTTCACTTTCACTTTTCTCTTTCATGCATTGGAGAAGGAAATGGCAACCCACTCCAGTATTCTTGCCTGGAGAATCCCAGGGATGGGGGAGCCTGCTGGGCTGCCGTCTATGGGGTCACACAGAGTCGGACACAACTGAAGTGACTTAGCAGCAGCAGCAGCAGCATACCACTTTTCTAGATTCCACATACATGCATTAATATATGATATAGATGGATACCAAGGGGAAGGAGGGTAGGAGGAATTGGGAGACTGGGACTGACACATACACGCTACTGATATAAAATAGCTAACTAATGAGAACCTGTATAGCACAGGGAACTCTACCCAGCGTTCTGTGGTAACCCAAATGGGAAAGCAATCCAAAAAAGAGGAGATACGTGTATCCATAGAGCTGATTCACTTCGCTGTACAGTAGAAACTAACACGACACTGTAAAGCAACTATACCCCAACAGAAACTGGATTTAAAAGAGAAGTACGCTCGCCTCGGGGGTACTGATGGCGTCTGGATGTCTGTCTCCATCTGAGGGCCCTCCCCACAAGAGTCCGCATGCAATCACTGCCTCAGTGTCTGTCCTCTGGAGTTCAAGTGTGGTTAAATCAGTTTTCCAGGCTCAGGAAATAATCTTTTCCCCAAATTTGTTCTTTTTCAATGGTATTCTTTCCCAACCAATGGCACCATTATCCTTCCAGTTGTTCAAACGCCAAACCTAGGAATCATCCCTACCCACCACTCTTTTATCAGCATGCACACAGACTCCATCGCCACATCCTGCAGATTCTGCCTTCTAGACATTCCTCAAATCGATCCACTTCTTCTTGTCTGCACCGTGAACACTAGTTCATGACCCCTGCTGCTGCTGCTGCTGCTGCTAACCCCATAGACAGCAGCCCACCAGGCTCCCTCATCCCTGGGATTCTCCAGGCAAGAACACTGGAGTGGGTTGCCATTTCCTTCTCCAATGTATGAAAGTAAAAAGTGAAAGTGAAGTCGCTCAGTCATGTCCGACTGTTCGCAACCCTATGGACTGCAGTCTACCAGGCTCCCCTGTCCATGGGATTTTCCAGGCAAGAGTACTGGAGTGGGGTGCCAATCATGACCCCTGCATTGCACATAACAATCATTTCGATGTTATACTCTGTCTTTTGCTCACTACCCCACTCTATCCATTTTCCACACTGCAGCCAGAATTATCATGTAATTCCCCTGCTTAAAAATCTTTTGTTGGCTTCCCAGTGCTCTTCAGATAAACAGAAAAATCCTTAGTGTGGCCTATAAGGGCCAATATAATCTGAACCCTGTAAACTGGCAAGATAAATGAGCTCTTTCCATAATTTCAGAATACTATGATGTCTTTTAACTAATAAAAAAATTTTAAGCTTCTGCTTTTTCACAACGTGTAAAATTTAATAACTTAAGTGTATTGATTAATTGTTAGATGAAGTTTGTATTTGTGGACTTTTTTTTTTTAAAGCATTAGTAACATACAATCAGGCTTCCCAGATGGCTCAGTGGTTAAGAATGTGCCCATCAATGCAGAAGACTTGGGTTTGATCCTTGGGTCAGGAAGATATCCTAGAGAAGGAAATGGCAACCCACTCTGGTATTTTTGCCTGGGAAATCCCATGGACAGAGGAGCCTGGCAGGCTACAGTCCACGGGGTATCAGAGTCAGACACGACTGAATGACTAAACAACACGACACATAATCATATATAAATCTTATTGATCTTTCTGAAATTCTTCCTTAGATACAAGCAAGTTCATATTACTGTGATAATGTATGCATTAAAATAATGCACAAGTAAATGCAATGAAATATATATTATTTATATAATATTTGTAAATTCTATCATTCATTTCATTGTGTGTAATTTCTAATTGCTTCAAGCCTTTGGATAGCTAGAGAAAGAGGTAGGGACATTTCTCCCACATTGTATGAATCACTCAGCTCAGAGTTTAAAAACACATCGGCTTCCTGGGTGTGTGCCTTGTGCAGCTGTCCAGAGCCTGTACTTAGAGGAGCCCCATGCTTGGTTTATTGCTCCACAATTTTTTGTATGCATGCTCAGTCGTGTTTGACTCTGCAGTCCCATGGACTGTAGCCCACCAGGCTCCCCTCTCCATGAAATTTTTCAGGCAAGAATACTGGACTGGGTTGCTATTTTCCTCTTCCAGGGGATCTTCCCAACCCAGGGATCAAACCAGAGTCTCTTGCATCTCCTGCACTGGCAGGCAGCTTCTTTACCACCAGCGCCACCTGGGACACTACGGCTGCTGTCTTGAAAGTTTTTTTTCTGTTTTTTGTCCTTACCATGCCAGTACGCAGGATCTTAGTTCCCTGACCGGGGATAGAACCCATGCCCCTTGCAGTGAAAGCATAGTGTTTTAACCACTGGACTGCCAAGGAAGTCCCTTGAAATTCTTAATTTTTAAAAATTAATTCAGTTTAATTGGAGGCTAATTACTTTACAATATTGTATTGGTTTTGCCATACATTGATATGAATCAGCCAGGGGTGTACATGTGTTCCCCATCCTGAACCCCCCTCCCACCTTCCTCCCCATCCCATCTCTCAGGGTCATCCCAGTGCACCGGCCCTGTGCAGCCTGCCTCATGCATCGAACCTGGACTGGTGATTCGTTTCACATATGATAATATACATGTTTCAATGCTATTCTCTCAAATCATCCCACCCTTGACTTCTCCAACAGAGTCCAAAAGGACTTAATTTTTGAATGTTTTCATTTTGCCCTGGGTTCCACAGATTATTTAGTCTATTTCTGCTAAAAGCGTTTTTTTAATGTATTGAGAATTGAACTCTCTCACGTCATCCAGGACCAAAGTATTTATTGCACTCTATTGCTCTTCTCCTGAGCTGAACAGGAGAAGAACACTGAGGGCCACCGGTGTCAGAACTGTCACTCAATGGGGAAATCTATATATTCTGTGGTTATTCATTGATTTCAGATGAACAAAACATGAGCTTATGCTAAATAAGTGAGATTTCTAAATACAGTGAAACCTGGTTAACAGTTTTGGCTAATGAGTGAGACAACGTCAATGGAAGGTTAATTGGGAAAATGCCTTGGATTTAGCTGTTACTTGGAAGATCCCCTGAAGAAGGGAAAGGCTACCCACTCCAGTATCCTGGCTTGGAGAATTCCATGGACTGTATATAGTCCATGGGGTCACAAAGAGTCGGACACAATTGAGTGAATTTCACTTTCACTTTTTGAGATAAATACTGACCTAGATTAAAAGGGATAACTGAAAAAAAACAAGTACAACTAACATTACTTTACCAAATCAGGTGATAGCCATATTAGGAGTATTTTTATGCTTTATAAAAAGTTCTTCAATACTTTTGTACTAGGCAAAATGAAGAACTGAACTCCTGTGGGAAAATGCCTGCATGTGAAAAATGTTTCCCCAGTTGGTGCTTCCAGAATTACACTTTTGATTGCAGGCAAGCAATATGATGGTGGGAGAAAAGTTTGTGATGCTCTAGTAAAAGATGCTCATTTTAAATCACATGGTATGCTACTTCTATCTCATCAAAGTGGAAAGGCTGCTGACATATGTGAGTTACTGTTAAAAATTATTATTGTTATTTCATGTCAAAAGTGAATGATCCTAGAAGAGTTAATTTATTGCTGCTGCTGCTGCTGCTAAGTTGCTTCAGTCGTGTCCGACTCTGTGCGACCCCATAGACGGCAGCCCACCAGGCTCCCCCGTCCCTGGGATTCTCCAGGCAAGAACACTGGAGTGGGTTGCCATTTCCTTCTCCAATGCATGAAAGTGAAAAGTGAAAGGGAAATTGCTCAGTCGTGTCCGACTCTTCGAGACCCCATGGACTGCAGCCTACCAGGCTCCTCTGTCCATGAAATTTTCCAGGCAAGAGTACTGGAGTGGGGTGCCATCACCTTCTCCAACCCTAATTAACTTAGGTAAATTTTAAAATTACTATCTATGTAAGATTTAAATTTTAGTCTGATAACTTTCTTTCATAAACTCAAAATGTATTTAGACTGTGAAAATTTCAGCTTTGAGAAAGTTATACTTCTGAGATAAAAATTAAGTAATAACAGTTTCTAGAAATTCCTATTAGTGATAAATGTGAAACATTCAGGTATAATGGTGTATTCTTCAAGAAGAATAATTTTGGTGTCAGACTTGATTTCAGAGGTCTGCTTTGCTCTTTATTATGTGACTCTGGGCAATTTACTTGATCTTTCTAATTATGTTTTAGTTTCTGAATTCAAAATAAAGATAACAATACTCAGTGAACAAGGCTGATGTGAGGATCAAACTAGGTAACAGATGTAAGAGTTCAGCATGGTGACTTGGAAGGATAAACATTCTACCTATGCAGCTACCATCATTGATAGGATTTTTCCTCCAGGATTTGAACCTATGAAATAGTTACCTTATTGACAGGAATAATGTTTTTGACATTGAAGTAGAAGCCAAAATAAACCATATTGAAAACTCCATGACGTCCCAAAGTTGCTGTAAATCCTTTGTTGAGGCCTCGGAGTCCCAAACCTTCCTTCTTAATGATGTGTCTTGCGTAACTCATGGTGGATGGTTGCTGCAGGAGAGAGGAGCAAAGCCAGAAAGGTCATCTTTGGGACCATGAAACAGAGAAAATTACCATTTCAGCTTCCCTTCAAGCCCAGAATTTTTAGGGATCTCTTCCTCCAAACATGAATTATCATGCCTAGATTCATGCTTTTTAAAATTAGGAAACCCCAAATGTAAACAAAATTGCATGCATGACAACAGGACTTAAAAGGAAGATTGTTGGCGAAGAAAAAATACCTTTGGTGGAATTAGTGAAACTAATGTCAGACAGCGACTAGCATCATTTTCAACATGTCAATAGTTGCATCCAACTCTGGATCATCCACACTAATGGAGGGGATTAACCATGAAGATAAACTAGAAATCCATAACCATGCATAATCCAAAAGGAATGTATATTTGGCTCCTGAATCCAGTATATTTACCTTCCTAAGTATGTTTTTCTAAAGCAAATGTTACAATTAGTCTTGATTCCATTCCCTCAATAGTTTAAACTGGCGTTAGGTTAGAAATCTAACCTAACAGATAAATAGCAGTTGATTGTAGACTTCCTCAAAAAAGTGGGCAATCAGTGTGTGTAACACTTGCTGTGATAAATGATTAATCAGTGGTGTTGAGAGGACTGGGTTACTTTTAATTTACTTCTTTCTAGCCTTTGATTGATTACCCAAGGTTGAAATACCTTGACTGCTAGAATCCAGTCTATGCTCCTTTTGGAAATTGCTAAAGAAATCACTGCAGTTTGCCCTGAGGTTTATAATTCACTACAATACAATTACAACAATTCACATGAGTTTTTAAATAAGGTTGAGTGACTGTTTCCTTTTTTGGAGGTACAGCACAAAGGATATCTCTCCCTCTTAAATTTTGAATACTGAATAGCAAATAAGGGGAAATGTTCAGCGTTTAATTTTCTTTTCTTTTTTTTTTTAACTGCTAGAATCCAGTCTATGCTCCTTTTGGAAATTGCTAAAGAAATCACTGCAGTTTGCCCTGAGGTTTATAATTCACTACAATACAATTACAACAATTCACATGAGTTTTTAAATAAGGTTGAGTGACTGTTTCCTTTTTTGGAGGTACAGCACAAAGGATATCTCTCCCTCTTAAATTTTGAATACTGAATAGCAAATAAGGGGAAATGTTCAGCGTTTAATTTTCTTTTCTTTTTTTTTTTTCCCTATAAGGCAAGCACTGACACGACATTTGTTTGAAATTTCACTGGAGCAGGTTGCTGGAGTGGTCATGGCAGTCTGATGTACTTACTGACTAAAAGTGTTTTCTTACCATGTGCAATTAAGGCTGTGTCAGCCAAACAGAACAGGACAAATTCAATCAAGGCTTTTCATCCAACTTGTATTTGTAGCTTAGGTAATTAACCTGATACATTTAAATGAGTTTGTTTATAGAGTAAAATCCTATAGCTTTTACTGGTAAATATTTTAGAAACTCTAGCTACAATTCTACACTCAACTTCTTCTTTTCATTTAAGAGGATTAATGACAATATGCTAATCCTAAGAAAGCCCTTTTTTTGTGACATGAAGGAAAAAAAAAACATAGGAACACATCTTAAAGCAATAAAAGCCATTTCATAGAGGAAAAACAAAAATCTCAGAAGGTTAAAATTCATTCTCTCTGTTACAAAATGAGACTTTGTTGTTGTTGTTGTTTATGTTCTGGCATACTAACTATCAAATTATTTATTTTGGTTTTCAAAAGAGACGTGAGGACAAGTTGACCCACAGTTCATTTCTGCTGGAAAGACCCCGAAGGTGCTGAGCAGGCTTCTGGGCACTGTGCTTGTGATCTGAGAAAGGCAGCCTAGAGGGCCAAGGAAAGGAAAGAGGCAGTTCTCCTGGGGATGGGAGAAACAGGGCAGAAGTGAGGCCGCCTGGGTCCAGCCTGGCCAACACCAGTTCTTCCTGCTTCTGGCCTAAGCTTTCTCTCCATCCTCACCCACTCTCAGCACCTGAGAGCAGGAGAGACGGGGAGCCTAGAGATCGTCTAGGTTCTTCAGCAACAGAAGAACCAATGGTTTTAATTGAAAGTACAGATTAACATGTTTTCTAAGATCATGGCATCCAGTCTCATCACTTCATGGCAAATAGATGGGGAAAAAGTGTAAGCAGTGACAGATTTTATTTTCTTGGGCTCCAGAATCACTGCAGATGGTTACCAAAGCCTTGAAATGAAAAGATGCTTGCTTGGAAGGAAAGCTACGACAGACCTAGAGAGCATACTAAAAAGCAGAGACATCACTTTGCCAACAAAAGTCCATCTAGTCAAAGCTATGACTTTTCCAGTAGTCATGTATGGATATGAGAATTGGACCATAAAGAAGGCTGAGGGCCGAAGAATTGATGCCTTCAAACTGCGGTGCTGGAGAAGACTCTTGAGAGTCCCTTGGACTGCAAGGAGATCTAACCAGTCCATCCTAAAGGAGATCAGCCTTGAATATTCACTGGGAGGCCTGATGCTGAAGCTGAAGCTCCAATACTTTGGCTGCTGCTGCTAAGTCGCTTCAGTCGACTGTCATCAGGGTCTTTTCCGACATGTCGGCTCTTTGCATCAGGTAGTCCCAGGGATGGGGGAGCCTGGTGGGCTGATGATGGAAAAGATTGAAGGCAAAAGGAGAAGACAGTGGCAGAGGATGAGATGGTTCGATAGCTTTACCACCTCCATGGACACCTATCTGGGCAAACTTCAGAGACAGTGAAGGAAGGGAAGCCTGGTGTGCTGCAGCCCATGGGGTCAAAAAGAGTTAGACACAAGTTAGTGACGGAAAAACAACAAAGATGTTTTTAATCATTAAGCAAATATAAACAAATGGGATCTAATTAAAATTAAAAGCTTCTGCACAACAAAGGAAACTATAAGCAAGGTGAAAAGACAGCCTTCTGAATGGGAGAAAATAATAGCAAATGAAGCAACTGACAAACAACTAATCTCAAAAATAATACAAGCAACTTATACAGCTCCATTCCAGAAAAATAAACGACCCAATCAAAAAATGGGCCAAAGAACTAAATAGACATTTCTCCAAAGAAGACATACAGATGGCTAACAAACACATGAAAAGATGCTCAACATCACTCATTATCAGAGAAATGCAAATCAA
>SJYX01021748.1:130786-145073 GCA_006410675.1 Oreotragus oreotragus
CATGTACACCCGTGGAAGATTCATCTCGGTGTATGCCAAAACCAATAGAGTACTGTAAAGTAAAAAAAAAAAAAAAAATTTCTAATTGAATCCTGTAAAAAAATAAAAAGAAACTCTAGTGTGCTAAACCATCAAAATTAAAAGAGAGGACTTCTATTAGGTCTTTTTAAAATGAATTATTGGAGTATAGTTGATTTACAATATTGTGCTAGTTTCTGTTACACAGCAAAGTGAATCAACAATACATATATCCACTCTTTTTTAGATTCTTTTCCCATATAGGTCATTACAGAGTACTGAGTAGACTTCCCAGTGCTCTACAGTAGGTTCCTATTATCCATTTTATAAATAGTAATGTCAATATGTCAATCCAAATAACATTTACTGATGGCTAACTGCCTGATTTCCACCAGTTTGGGCATTAGGTGGACATGGGAAAATGTAACACATGGATTTTGACTCAAGTGCTTTGCTGAATTTGAACTCAGTTGTGAATAATTAAGCAAATCAGAGGATGGTACTGTAGTTAGAAATACGGGTCAGGGCCAGACAGTCCCAGGTTTGAGTCCCAGCAATACCATTTGCCAGGTTAAGCAGGTATTTTATTCTCTGGTTTATTCTCACTTTACTCATCTGTAAAATAAGGATAACAATAGAATCATCCTCATAGGATTGTTGGGATGATAAATAAGTCAATGAACTTTGCCCTGTCTATACATTAGCTGTTAATAATAATGGTAATTATGATGATAATAATAAAACTAGTTATCATAGTAAAATAACAGGTAATTCCTTTTGGTGGCTGAAGACAGTGACAATCAAAAGGTGGAGGCTGATGTGAGGGAGGGGAAGCTAGCTTCTTCCTGCTCATTCCTTCTGGCTGTTGTTTCCTTTGGCAGAGCCCTGAACCTTTGTGAGAAAGTCCTACAGAAATGTACCCAGAGTGCAAGATCATAGGGCTGCCTCCCCCGATACCCAACCATATCTTCTCCTGGGGTAGAGATCTCTCTCGAGGGGCAGTTCCTCAACCCAGGAAGCGGAAGATCCTGTAAACTGGTCTCTTCCCTACCACTTGGTAAACATCCGCAGTAAGAACTGTCCACTGGACAGGTCTATGGACAGGAGAAGCAAGGCCATCACACGGGAGCGGACTCTGAGAATGGAGAAGCACACTGACTGGTCCTCCACCAGTGTATTTACACCCTGGAGGGCACATACATGCAGGTTCCCAGGCACCCGCAACACAAGAATTGCTCATGAGTGTCAGCCATTATCATAGATCCTTGATGCTTTATGTATATCGTCTTACTTAATCCTTTCAACAAGTGTATGGGGTGGGTATTATCATTACCTCCACTTAACAGATGAGGAAATTAAGCTACTTGCTCAAGATCACAGAGTAAGTGGAGGTTCCAGAGCTCAAACTGAAGCCCCGCAGACTCCAGGTTCATGTTTTAATACTCTGCATGGTTTTGTCTTCTGAACATATCTGGGTGTCCCTCTTAACAACCTGTAAGATGGGCAGCAGGTATATTCTCTATATTTTACAGGTGAGAAACCAAGGATTGAATAATATTTTAAGGGGAAAGGACTGAAAAATGGCTTAAGCAGAATTCTACATCTCAACCAATGGTGCTGTCATCCTTGTCGACTCATTCTTGTTACACATATGCCGTAAGGTTTTCAGAGTTGGCTAATCCAACTGATGCAGGTAATAGATAAAACACAAATATATATTTCTGGCAACTTGAGACCTTGAGATAAAGAAAAATTTAAACTCTAATTCTCGTAAGAATTAGAAGTGCCCTTTTTGCTTCATTCAGAGACATTGTATCACACATGTAAGCAAATATTTAATTAGAAAGGCAAAACCTGACTTCCACTAGGATGCTTAAATAGGAAAATATAGAATCATTTTGACTAGATCTCTGTAAACACAAGGAATTTTACTAAACTTATTTGATTACTGGGCTTCCATTTCAAAACAAAATGGTGACTGATTAGCATCATCAGCCAAATGATTCCAATACTATCCAACCCAGCAGGTCACCCACCAATTCAGTTTCCTCCCAATATTTAGATTCACTACAATTTTCATATTTAGTTGCCAGTTGTGGGCCAAATTGCATTCTAAGTTTCCTAGATATACTTTTCATTGACTGCACCAGAGCTGTGAGTGTGGAAGAATAAGTGAGTCAGAATGTAGCTAATATGACCATATCACACTGCTCTCCACGTTGGTTTAGAAAAATCTTCAGTTCATTGGTACCTGCCAGAAGTATTTCCATTTGAAGGAACTCAGAGACTAATTCTGATGTCAGCTATTGCCAATTGCTAGTTCTGGGAACTCCCTGTTCTTTCATGCATTCATTTACTCAGCAAGCACCTCCTGAGCCCTACAGGGTTAGGGTTAACCAAGCACAGTGTTAACTATCTAGGATAGTACTTTGCTCATATTCTGGAAACAAAAATATTTTTATCTTGGTTTTTATTTGGAGAGATATACTGAAAAATATTATATCTATCCATGAGAATATTCTATAATGATTATGAACTATGAAATAGAATTTCTGTAATTGGTACAATACTACGGAAAACAGTATGGAGTTTCCTCAAAAAACTAGAAAAAGAACTACCACATAAGCCAGCAATTCTACTCCTGGGAATTTATCTGAAAAAATGAAAATAAAAAATTGAAAGATACATGCATGCCAATATTTATAACAGCACTGTTTATAACAGTCAAGATATGGAAGCAACCTGTATCCATCAACAGACTAATAGTAGATAAACAAGACATGCTATACACTGAGAAATCACCTCATACCTGTCAGAATGGCTAACATCAAAGAGAACACAATAGCAAACACTGGAGAGGATGTGGAGAAAAAGGAACCCTCAAAAATTGTTGGTGGGAATGTAGATTGGTGCTGTCAGTATGGAAAACAGTATGGATGTTTCTCAGAAAAACTGAAAATTGAACTATCACATGACCCAGAAATTCTACTCCTGGGTATATATCTGAGAAAAACAAAACACTAATTCGAATAGATACATGCATCCCTTGTACATAGCAGCATTACTTATAATAGCTAAGGTATGGAAGCGACCTAAGTGTCCATCAACAAATGGATAAACAAGATATGGCACTCACACACACACACACACATACATGCACACACACACACAGACACACAAGCAAATGCAATGGAATACTACTCAGCCATGAGAAAGACTGAAAGTTGGAATCTAAAAAATAAAGTAAAAAAGTGAACATTGAAAAAAGAAACAGACTCAGGTACAGAGCACAATCTAGCGGTTACCAGTGAGGGAAGGGGAGGGGGGAGGGCAAGATAGAGGAAGGGGATTAAGAGGTATAAACTATTGTGTAAAAGGTAAATACGCCACAAGGATATATTGTATAATACAAGGAATACAGTCAATATTTTATAATAACTATAAATGGAGTATAACCTTTAAAAATTGTGAATCACTATGTTGTATACTTGCAATTTATATATTTATATTGTACATCAACTATGCTGCTGCTGCTGCTAAGTCACTTCAGTTGTGTCCGACTCTGTGCGACCCCATAGATGGCAGCCCACCAGGCTCCCCCGTCTCTGGGATTCTCCAGGCAAGAATACTGGAGTGGGTTGCCATTTCCTTTTCTAATGCATAAAGTGAAAAGTCAAAGTGAAGTCGCTCAGTCGTGTCCGACTCTTCGCGACCCCATGGACTGCAGCCTACCAGGCTCCTTCGTCCATGGGATTTTCCAGGCAAGAGTACTGGAGTGGGGTGCCATTGCCTTCTCCATATCAACTATACCTCAATTTAAAAAAAGATGTGCTAAAAAAACAATATGTGCTATACATACACAATGGAATATCACTCAGCCATAAAGCAGATTGAAATTCTGCCATTTGCAGCAATGTAGATGGATATAGAAATTATCATGATAGTGAAATAAGTCAGACAGAGAAAGACAAATAATGTATGATATTACTTAAATGTAGAATTTAAAAAATGGTACAAATGAATGTATGTAACAAAACAGAAACAGACTCACAGATATAGGAAACAAACCAATGGGAATCTATGGAGAGAAGGAAGGGGAAGGGGTAACATTAGGGGTATGGGATTAAGAGATACAAATTACTATGTATAAAATACATAAGCAAAAAGGATGTATTGTACAGCACAGGGAATTAAAGCCATTATCTTGTAATAACTTTTCATAAAATATAAATTGTAAAAATACTAAATCACTATGCTGCCCACCTGAAGCACAAAGTAATATTTGAAATCAATATGCTTCAATAAAAAATTCTTTTAAAAATTCAAACTCTTAGAAAGTATTAGTTGCTCAGTCACATCCAACTCTATGCAATGCCATGGATGGTAACAGAGAGTCTGCAACACCAGGCTCCTTTGTCCTTAGGGATTCTCCAGGCAAGAAAAGTATGGAGTGGGTAGCCATTCCCTTCTCCAAGAGATCTTCCCAACCCAGGGATCGAACCTGGGTCTCCTGGATTGCAGGCAGATTCTTTACCATCTGAGCCACGAGGGAAGCTGAAAAGTTCTTAAAAGGCTAAAGTAAAAGAGAAGATCCGGTGCTTAAATAATGCTCCCTGGCACCACTCTAGGGCGCTGATTCCTTCCTGAGAGCCCAGAATCACCAACAGATCACTGAGATGACTTATGGCAGCTCAAGGTATTTTTCCTGGAGTTTTTCCATCAAGGACTGACCATAGTTGGCTCTGATTACCTTGTGAGATCACGGACAGAGGTTTCAGGCATTGTTCCTTTGGTAAATAGTTATCAGAGCATGGCCAGTAGGCACAGGCATGGGGTGTGTGTCAGAGAGAGATTTCCTCTCTCTCTAAAGTGAGAGAAGAGCGCTAGGCACACCGTGTCCAAAGACAGCATACTCCACGTGCATCTCTTTACCTGCTTCCCACGGCAAGAGGAACTCGGGTGCATTTTAGAGTCAGTGGGACAAGGATGTTGCACTGGACTTCATCACATGACTAGAAAGCAAACCGGATATCTTTATACAAGGAAGTGAGTGTCCATATCTGGCCTTAAGAAAAATAGTGCTTTGTTAAAAAGAGGAGATCCAGTTGCTACACTTAGGTAGGAAAAATACCTTCGCTCAATTAGGAGATAGAAGATCACGTAAGCCCTTTGTTCCTCGAAGTCTTGAAGCATTTTCATAAATTAAAGAAAAAAACAAAAGCCCCTTCCTTTTATTTGAGAACAAAATGGAAAAGAAGAGGAACTGGGCTCAAAAACCCCACAGTTACACATCCCTTTTTGCTTAGGTATTACACTAATTCGTCACTGTAGTGTATTTTACTAGGGCATGATTATGGACAAAAAGGCATCCAAAATATAATTATATTCTTTCTAAAATTTAGATTTGATGAGCAGGCCTATTTTTCAACAATCTGTGAGTGGAAAATAATTTGCTTTAAACAAACTCTTCCAGATGCTGAGCTACGTCAACACCATGCTGCTGCCCAATAACTGTCTGGAGGAACACAGGGCCTCCAGGTGATGAGATGTTGACCTCATGCTTTGCCCCAGCATCGCTGGGAGAGCAGGAGGGAAGGAGACTGGACTGTGGGCACAGGCGTGACTGGCAGCATGGAAGGGCCCGTTTGCTTTCTCATGATTCCCCAAACATTTGTGATTTCCCCTTAAGCATCTTCATTACCCACATTTCTTTATCCCAATGGAAACAGTGTTGTTTCTTGAAGGAGACCTCTACGTTAGTGCTCAGTTCATTGGAGCTAATAACTGATTAGGTTTTATTTCCAGTCCCTATAAAGTCACCAACCTTACAGGGTAACGGGAGGATTTGATATCAGGTGTGTATGAGCACTGGAAAAGGTGGAAGGACCCAGAGAAGTTACCAGAGTGATTGGATTGGAGGGTGGTAGTGACAGAAATCATCAATTATTTTTTCTCGATATAGCTCTGTATTACATAATTTGTGAAAAAAGTTACTTTGGTAATTTATAAACGTTGTATAAATTTAAAAACTCAAAGGAAAAAGCATGAGAGGCATCTAGCACAGTATCTGGCGTCTAATGCATGCTCCGTAAATGGTAGCTATTACCATTACTTCAAAGTCTCAATTCTGAAAGCAAAAACCTAGGGTTTCTGGCACAGCCAAACTTAAGACTGAGATCTATTTTCTGTAAATGATAATAGAGAGGCAACTTGGCTGCTGCCTTAGGTATTGCTGAAAGATAACTATATGAAAGGATTCATATACATAATTCACTTTTCTGCCCACAAGAATCATAGACTGGAAAGAAATAATTTAGGTACTGAACAGCTTCCAGGCAGGATTTCACAGAGTAATGCAGGAAAAATTTGAACTTAACTCAATACATCATCATGAATGTTGACATGCCCTTGAAGCTGGCTTCTCACACTATCTGAAAACAGAGCCACACGTTCACTCTATATAACTCAACTCCTCTCTTTCTTGAAAGCGAGGATCACAAAGTATCATCCTATTCACTTTGTGTTGTGTCTAAGCTTAAGCATTGTTCATTGCCTGTGAAGAAAATAATCACTGAGCTTTGTGACACTATACCTGACCTAATTGGTCTCTAACAGATAACTAGGCTTCCTTAGTAGCTCAGTGGTAAAGACGCTGCCTGCCAATGCAAGAAACACGGGTTCAAGCCCTGGATTGGGAAGATCCCCTGGAGAAGGAAATGGCAGCTCACTCCAGCATTGTTGCTTGGGAAATCCCAAGGACAGAGGAGACTGGTTGGCTATTCAGTCCATAGGGTTTCAGCAAGTCAGATATGCTTAGAGACTAAACCACAACAGCAGATTAAGTTCCCAGGATACAGTGTATAGAGCTACATTTAATGGTGTCATCCCAAACCAGAATCAAACCCTGAACTAATTAAAAAAAAAAAATCCCTATCTTTAGAGTCTATCGCTGATGACACATTTGCTATTAGTTCATTGATCCTTAACTTTTATCATAGAACTTAGGTGGAAGACTGTTCTCTTCTTGAGCTGAACATCTTCAGAGACTAAATAGAGGTGAAGCAGGCTTTTGCAATTTCCTAAAGGCTGAGTTTCATACTTGGGGTGAGAATGATTATGCTCATCTGTAACACAGATAAAAATGAGAGAGTAGAAGGAAACCTGTGCCCCCTCCACACATCAGAGGCAAATCCTATAGACCTCAAGGGAAGGAAAACATAACCCGTTAGCCAAATAATAACTTTGAAGTAGATTTCAAAGTGGAGAGAAAAACTGGGAAACAATTCATACAAGATTTTGCTCCTGGGGAGAAATTCACATTTTCCAGGCTAGCAGAGAGCATGCCAGTCTAACACCACTTGGCTTAGCAGAAGTGATAGGGGACTTTTTATATGGGTACAGAAAAAAAAATGATACACTAGTTAGGAGGGAGCAGGGTCTTATAAGGACAATAAGCTATAAAGTCACACTTTTGGCAAGACTGGGTATACAAACCCTCTCCAATAGAGAAATCCTCTGGCAAGTATAATCCTCAGTCAAAAAGACTACAAACCAGAATAATACTTTGCTTGGGTTTAGTTTGAAGGACGGGGGGAAATTTGGGTCTATCCCGATTTTATCTGAACATGTTTTTACACCCACTGAACCAAACCAGAGCATGACAAAGCTGTGATTACTTTGCTCCCCACAGAAGGTCAAGCATATTTAAATTAGAGACCGGTTTTCTTTATTCACTGTGAATTTTAAGATGCTGGCCAAGATTCTGGTATTGGAATTGAAAGAAGTGTGGCAGGGATTATAGTCTTTGACTGATATGGTGGTAATTTTAAAAGTGGAGGCAAGACAAGCACACCTATTGAAATACTTTATACAGAAGCTGGAAGGATATGAGGGAAATATCAGGAACCGAATTAACCACAATTTCCTTGAAATTTCTAGAATAGTTTAGGGCTAACCGGGAAGGAAGGCATATTTTATAGATAACATACCTCTAGCTGGCTAGAAAATCAGCCCTAGACCACAGAGAGGGGAATACAGGGAGCTGAAGCCAGCAGGGTACCTACAATTGCTCTGAGAGCCCAGCGCTGGCAGTCTGCTCTCAGCCAATACTGTCCTTGGACCCCAGCAAGAGGGGCCCTTTTCCTGCGCCCCACGCTTCAGGGGGCCCATCCTGGCCCTTTGCCAGCCACGTCCTCTCCACAGGGCCAAGCAGACATCTACCCACACCCCACAAGCTCCTTCTGGGCCGTGCTCTGCACACGTGGGACCACAGCAGCCCTTCTGCTCCATCTTTATCAGTCTGCCATTGCCCACAAGGCTTTCAGTGGAATATTAAGAGTAATACTGCCTACTGTTACGCTGGCTGGCTTCCAC
Source organism: Oreotragus oreotragus (assembly GCA_006410675.1). Classification (NCBI taxonomy): domain Eukaryota; kingdom Metazoa; phylum Chordata; class Mammalia; order Artiodactyla; family Bovidae; genus Oreotragus; species Oreotragus oreotragus. The sequence continues at coordinate 139,178 of SJYX01021748.1, forward strand.
TGCAGACAACTTCTGGGAAAATTTTTACGTTTAAAGGACCGTGTGGACTTGCTTTTCCTAGGCTGACAAATTAGGAAAATTCACGATTCCTGTGTCAGAATCTATGGTGGTTAAAATATAAGGCAAGGAGGTACAAAGACTGAGGCGCAGAACCGAGGCCTGAGAAGCTCACGCTATTGGTGGAACAGCAAGAGTTACCTTCCTGTGAAATAAGCCTCCTGGGAAACTGCTCTGCTTTTTGTAATGGGGTTGTCAAGCCCTCTGGCAGTTCCACGAGCAACTCATCCATTTAGTGTTTCCCCACAGCTGGTCAGTCAGTCAGTTCAGTAGCTCAGTCATGTCTGACTCTTTGCAACCCTATGGACTGCAGCACACCAGGCTTCCCTGTCCATCACCAACTCCTGGAGCTTGCTCAACTCACGTCCATTGAGTCAGCAATACCACCCAACCATCTCATCCTCTGTCGTCCCCTTCTCCTCCTACCTTCAATCTTTCCCAGTGTCAGGGTCTTTCCAGTGAGTCAGTTCTTCACAAGAGGTGGCCAACGTATTGGAGTTTCAGCTTCAGCATCAGTCCGTCCAATGAATATTTAGGACTGATCTCCTTTAGGATGGACTGGTTGGATCTCCTCACAGTCCAAGGGACTCTCAAGAGTCTTCTCCAGCACCACAGTCCAAAAGCATAAATTCTTCGGCACTTAGCTTTCTTTATAGTCCAACTCTCACATCCATACATGACTACTGGAAAAACTATAGCTTTGACTAGATGGACCTTTGTTGGCAAAGTAATGTCTCTGCTTTTTAATATGCTGTCTAGGTTCATCATAGCTTTTCACCCAAGAAGCAAATGTCTTTAAATTTCATGGCTTCAGTCACCATCTGCAGTGATTTTGGAGTACCCAAAATTAGTCTCTCACTGTTTCCATCGTTTCCCCATCTATTTGCCATGAAGTGATGGGACTGGATGTCATGATCTTAGTTTTTTCAATGTTGAGTTTCAAGCCAACTTTTTCACTCTTCTCTTTCACTTTCATCAAGAGGCTCTTTAGTTCTTCTAAGCTTTTTGCCATAAGGGTGGTGTCATCTGCGTATCCGAGGTTGTTGATGTTTCCTCTGGCAATCTTGATTCTAGCTTGTGAGTCATCCAGCCCCACATTTCACATGATGTACTCTGCATATAAGTTAAATAAGTAGGGTGACAATATACAGCCTTGATGTACTCCTTTCCCAACTTGGAACCAATCCATTGTTCCATGTCCGGTCCTAACTGTTGCTTCTTGACCTGCATACAGATTTCTCAGGGGGCAGGTAAAGTGGTCTGTTTTTCCCATCTCTTTAAGAATTTCCCACAGTTCGTTGTGATCCACATAGTTAAAGGCTTTGGGGTGGTCAATAAAGCAGAAGTAGATGTTTTTCTGGAACCCTCTTGCTTTTTCTATGATACAATGGATGTTGGCAGTTTGATCTCTGGTTTCTCTGTCTTCTCTAAATCCAGCTTGAACATCTGGATATTCACAGTTCATGTATTGCTGAAGCCTGGCTTGGAGAATTTTGAGCATTACTTTACTAGCATGTGAGATGACTGCAATTGTGTGGTAGTTTGAGCATTCTTTGGCATTGCCTTTCTTTGGGATTGGAATGAAAACTGACCTTTTCCAGTCCCGTAGCTACTGCTGAGTTTTCCAAATTTGCTGGCATATTGAGTGCAGCACTTTCACAGCATCATCTTCCAGGATTTGAAACAGCTCAACTGGAATTCCATCACCTCCACTAGCTTTGTTCATAGTGATGCTGCCTAAGGTCCACTTGACTTCACATTCCAGGATATCTGGCTCTTAGGTGAGTGATCACACCATCATGGTTATCTGGGTCATTAAGATCTTTTTTGTATAGTTCTTCTGTGTATTCTTTCCACCTCTTCTTAATATCTTCTGCTTCTGTTAGGTCCATACCATTTCTGTCCTTTATTGTNGTGGCCACTGCTGAGTTTTCCAAATTTGCTGGCATATTGAGTGCAGCACTTTCACAGCATCATCTTTCAGGATTTGAAACAGCTCAACTGGAATTCCATCACCTCCACTAGCTTTGTTCACAGTGATGCTGCCTAAGGTCCACTTGACTTCACATTCCAGGATATCTGGCTCTTAGGTGAGTGATCACACCATCATGGTTATCTGGGTCATTAAGATCTTTTTTGTATAGTTCTTCTGTGTATTCTTTCCACCTCTTCTTAATATCTTCTGCTTCTGTTAGGTCCATACCATTTCTGTCCTTTATTGTGCCTCTCTTTGCATGGAATATTCCCTTGGTATCTCTAATTTTCTTGAAGAGATCTCTAGTCTCTCCCATTCTATTGTTTTCCTCTATTTCTTTGCACTGATCACTGAGGAAGGGTTTTTTTAAATCTCTCCTTGCTATTCTTTGGAACTCTGCATTCAAATGGGTATATCTTTTCTTTTCTCCTTTGCCTTTAGCTTCTCTTCTTTCCTCAGCTATTTGTAAAGCCTCCTCAGACAACCATTTTTCCTTTTTGCATTTCTTTTTCTTGGGGATGGTCTTGATCACTGCCTCCTGTACAATGTCATGAAACTCTGTCCATAGTTCATCAAGCACTCTGTCTATCAGATCTAATCCCTTGAATCTATTTGTCACTTCCACTGTATAATCATAAGGGGTTTGATTTAGATCATACTTGAATGGTCTAGCGGTTTTCCCTACTTTCTTCAATTTAAGTCTGAATTTTGCAATAAGGAGCTCATGATCTGAGCCACAGTCAGCTCTAGGTCTTGTTTTTGTTGACTGCATAGAGCTTCTCCATTTTCAGCTGCAAAGAATATAATCAATCTGATTTCGGTATTGACCATCTGGTGATGTCCATGTGTAGAGTTACCTCTTGTGTTTTTGGAAGAGTGTGTTTGCTGTGACCAGTGTGTTCTCTTGGCCAAACTCTGTTAGCCTCTGCCCTGCTTCATTTTGTACGCCAAGGCCAAACTTGCCTGTTACTCCAGGTATCTCTTGACTTCCTACTTTTGCATTCCAGTCCCCTATGATGAAAAGGACATCTTTTTTGGGTGTTAGTTCTAGAAGGTCTTTAGGTCTTCATAGAACTGTTCAGCTTCAGCTTCTTCGGATTAGTGGTTGGGGCATAGACTTGGATTACTGTGATATTGAATGGTTTGCCTTGGAAACGAACAGAGATCATTCTGTCATTTTTGCGATTGCACCCAGGTACTGCATTTTGGACTCTTTTGTTTACTATGAGGGTTACTCCATTCCTTCTAAGGGATTCTTGCCCGCAGTAGAAGATACAATGGTCACCTGACTTAAATTTACCCATTCCAGTCCATTTCAGTTCACTGATTCCTAAAATGTCAATGTTCACCCTTGCCATTTCTTGTTTGACCACTTCCAATCTACCTTGATTCATGGACCTAACATTCCAGGTTCCTATGCAATATTGTTCTTTACAGCATCAGACTTTACTTCTATCACCAGTCACATCCACAACTGGGCATTTTTGCTTTGGTTCTGTCTCTTCATTCTTTCTGGAGTTATTTCTTCACTCTTCTCCAGTAGCATATTGCGCACCTACCGACCTGGGGAGTTCATCTTTCAGTGTCATATCTTTTTGTCTTTTCATACTGTTCATGAGGTTCTCAAGGGAAGAATAAATGAAGTGGTTTGCCATTCCTTTCTCCAGTGGACCTGGTGGCTTAGATGGTAAAGTGTCTGCCTACAATGCAGGAGACCCAGGTTCGATACCTGGTTTGGGAAGATCCTCTGGAGAAGGGAATGGCAACCCACTCCAGTACTGTTGCCTGGAAAATCCCATGGACAGAGGACTGTGGTAGACTACAGTCCATGGGCTCACAAACAGTTGCACAGGACTGAGCGACTTCACTTTCTTTCTTTCATTCTCTCATGAACCACGTTTTGTCAGAACTCTCCACCATGACCTGTTTATCTTGGGTGGCTCTACATGGAAATGCTCATAGTTTCACTGAGTTAGACAAGGCTATGGTCCAAGTGATCAGTTTGATTAGTTTTCTGTGATTGTGGTTTTCATTCTGTCTGCCTTCTGATGGATGAGGAGGCTTATGGAAGCTTCTGATGGGAGAGACTGACTGTGGGGGAAACTGGGTTTTGTTCTGATGGGCAGGGCCATGCTCAGTGAATCTTTAATCCAATATTCTATTGCTGGGTGGGGCTATGTTTCCTCCCTGTTGTTTGACCTGAGGCCAAGCTGTGGCAGGGATAGTGAAGATAATGGGGACCTCCTTCAAAAGGTCTTGTGCACGCACAGTTGTATTCGGTGCCCCTGACCCTGCAGCAGGCCACTGTCCACCCATGTCTCTGCCAGAGACTCCTGGACACTCACAGGCAAGTCTGGATCAGTCTCTTGTGGGGTCATTGCTCCTTTCTCCTGGGTCCTGCTTTGCAAAAGGTTTTGTTTCTGTCCTCCTAGAGTCTGTTTTCCCAATCCTGTGGAAGTACAGTAATCAAATCCCACTGGCCTCCAAAGTCAAATCCCCTGGGGATTCTCAGTTCCTTTGCCAGATCCCCAGGTTGGGAAAGCTGCCGTGGGTCCTAGAACTTTCTTAACAGTGCCAGAATTTATTTGGTATAATTGTTCCGCAGTGTGCGCGTCGTCTGCTCGGCAGCTCTCTGTTGGGGTTAATGGAGACCTCCTCCAAGAGGCCACATGCTATGTCACCCAGATCTGCTGCACCCAGAGCCTCTGCCCATGTGGCAAGCCACGGATGACCTGTGCCTCCATGGGAGATACTCAACACTCAAAGGCAGGTCTAGCCCAGTCTCTGTGGGGGCTGGGTCCTGGCATGCACAAGGTTTTGTTTAAGCCCTCCGAGCTTCTCTGGTGGGCATGGGGTTTGATTTTAAGTGTGATTTCACCCCCTCCTATTGTCTTGCTGGGGCTTCTCCTTTGCCTTTGGCATGGGGTATCTTCTTCTTCTTCTTTTTTTTTTTTTAACCACAGCTAGTAATCGACTGAAAAGGCTGAAAATAAGCTTTGTTCACAACCTCCAGGCGAGGTGACCATGAAACTTGATGAAGAATATATGCTAACTTGATATGACTCTTCTGAAGGAAGAACATATTGATTGAGGTAGAACTCTTTCCAAAGTGGCTTCAAATGTTTTTAGTTTCCTCTCAAACTTCTGCTGCAACATGCAAGTTATTTACAGTAAACACCGGTGGCTGGAAGGAGCAACCCCAGGAGCGGTGCCTGCACAGGCGCAGGAGGGCCTAGAGGAGCTATCCCACGTTGAAGGTCAGGAACTGAGGTGGTGAGGAGATACGCCTTGTCCAAGGTAAGGAGCAGGGGCTGTGCTTTGCTGGAGCAGCCGTGAAGAGATAACCCACACCCAAGGTAAGAGGAACCCAAGTAAGATGGTAGGTGTTGCAAGAGGGCATCAGAGGGCAGATACACTAAAACCATACTCACAGAAAACTAGTCAATCTAATCACACTAGGACCACAGCCTTGTGTAACTCAATGAAACCAAGCCATGCCTGCAGGGCAACCCAAGATGGGCAGGTCATGGTGGAGAGGGCTGACAGAACATGGTCCACTGGAGAAGGGAATGGCAAGCCACTTCAGGATTCTTGCCTTGAGAACCCCATCAACAGTATCAAAAGGCAAAATGATAAGATACCAAAACAGGAACTCCCCAGGTCATTAGGTGCCCAATATGCTACTGGAGATCAGTGGAGAAATAACTCCAGAAAGAATGAAGGGATGGAGCCAAAGCAAAAACAATATCCAGTTGTGCACGTGACTGGTGATAGAAGCAAGATCCGATGCTGTAAAGAGCAATATTGCATAGGAACCTGGAATGTCAGGTCCATGAATCAAGGCAAATTGGAAGTGGTCAAACA
>SJYX01021748.1:145115-212274 GCA_006410675.1 Oreotragus oreotragus
AGGATGAGATGGCTGGAAGGCATCATGGACTTGATGAATATGAGTCTGAGTGTACTCCGAGAGATGGTAATGAACAGGGAGGCCTGGCGTGCTGTGATTCATGGGGTCGCAAAGAGTCGGACACGACTGAGACTGAGCGACTGAACTGAACTAAACTACTACTGTTCATGATAACAGACCTCCTTTGAGTTTAAAGACCTCAGTAGGTACTGAAACTGGGCTGCCTGCCCTTAAGAATTTAGGCTAAATGGATTGTATTGTCATTCTGGAATGACCTAAGGGAACTATTGCCCAGTAAGCTGTTTTCGCACCCACAACTGGAGTGGGCTGTTACCAGTAACTGGAAATATCTCAAAATAAATCTATTTCTTAAATCTTAAGGGTTTATAGGATCAGTTTACATCTAGAAATTGTTATTGGTTGAGTGCTTATAATGTACCAGACTCTGTTAAGACCTTTGTGTATATTATCACATTTGCTGTTGTTCAGTTACTAAGTTGTGTCTGACTCTTTGTGACCCCATGGGCTGTAGCACACCAGGCTGCCCTGTCCTTCACTATCTCCTGGAGTTTGCTCAAACTCATGTCCATTGAGTCAGTGATGCCATCCAACCATCTCATTCTCTGTCATCCCCTTCTCCTCTTGCTCTCAATCTGCACTTGCCCAAAGTGGTGCTGCTAAGCTACAAAGTCGCTTCATCGATGTTCGACTCTGTGCAACCCCATAGATGGCGGCCCACCAGGCTCCCCCATCCCTGGGATTCTCCAGGCAAGAACACTGGAGTGGGTTGCCATTTCCTTCTCCAATGCAGGAAAGTGAAAAATGAAAGTGAAGTCGCTCAGTCGTGTCCTCCTCTTTGCGACCCCATGGACTGCAGCCCACCAGGCTCCTCTGCCCATGGGATTTTCCAGGCAAGAGTAGTGGAGTGGGGTGCCATCGCCTTCTCTGAAATGGTAGTTGGTTTTAAATGACTAGATCTGAAATTTGCTGTTCTTACCATGTCACTTCTTGCTCTCAGTTTTTTTCGGTAATAGGCATAGCCCCATTACTTTATGTTGGGTGACTATGCATTACTTTTCAATTTGATCAATATTGCCTACAAAGTGTCACCTCTGATCAGCTACTGAATCCTGATAACTGCTGGAAATAAATGCTGACACCTGTGACCTACATGATCCCTCTGTTACTACGTTTTGACTAGTTGATGTAATATGACAAACATTTTATAAGGAACCCAATAGATTGTATTTTGTCCAAGTAAATGAATTCTGAACGCAGTTTAGTGAATTCTGCAAAAGAAACAACAGCAAACAAGTTCCTCTCTCTCCCCAACTTAAAAAAAAAAACCAGTTGCGTATATACCAACAATTTACACAGAGCACACTTGGTCAATGCACCAGGAGCACGTGCACAGGCAGCATTCTTGTGTCGGGCTGCGAGGGCATTTAATGTGTTCTAGCACAGCCTTGGCACATGCAAAACATAACCAGTGCTTACGTGGCCTCAGTGCAGAACCTCCTTGAAGGCAGAGGAGAGAAGAACATTAGGCGTGAGTAGGCGTGCCATGAGAATTCGTCATTTTCACTCCTGTGAATGCTTCCTGGTGCTCTGTCCCATTCTGTGTTTCTCTGCTTACATGCTGTCTTGATGAAGGACTGCAGTTGGAAGGCCTGCGTATTCTTTTGCTCATTCCTTCCTGCCCCAAGACATGCTTCCCAATAGGTAAAATAGGACACTGAATGGGGAGCTCCAATTCTCCTAGCTGGTAATTCTCCCCGTCTAACAAATCAATTTTTCCTTGAGGAGATTCCATGGGGGTTGTCTTAAATGCTCCATATTGATAGGACATTGGAGAAGTGTTTCTGTTTATTTCCTTCTGGTCCCTGCCATCTTTTCCCATCATTCAAGGAAGAATAGAGAAAAAGCAAAACAGAAACAGAGTAGGGCAATACAGGAATTTTCAGCCTTTCCAAAGCACTGTGTATCTCTGCAATTAGGACAACCTTTTGAAACTTAAAAAAAATCTCCCTTATTTAGGACTGACCTCATCTGAGGAGCTGCAGCAGCCCAGCCCTATCTCCGTAGGCCTTGGCAGCTAAGGTGAGTAGGGCTCTCTCTCTTTCCCATAGCTCTGCTCAGGAAGCTGCCAGAGAGCTCTCAGGCTGTATCAGCAGACAGGAAGTGGGGTGGGAGAGAGCGGGGTCCCCACCCATTAGCAGCTGCTTAAGTGGTAGGCAGGGGAGCTTTTCGGAGAAATTCAGGTCAGCAGATCCTCTAGACCAATTTATACCACATGCTACCCACTTGTGGAAGTGAATTCAAATGCTGAGAAAGGACCTGAACTGCCAATCTCCTTATTTTTTCCTACCTTCGGCTTGGCACCCAAAAGAATAAAAGAAGAACAACTGGACTTGGTGGTTTAAAGGGAATTATTAGGCAACTGGAAGGAAGGGAAGGCAGCACAGACCAAGGGAAGCTGTCTTCATGGAGCATCATGTACCAGTGATTAAATGTCAAGACCCATCATTGTCCAAGTGGTGACGTCTACACAGGTTTAGTAACCCGCTCATCCAGATTTAACCAAAAGACAAGCCTGACAGATTATCAGAATTTTTGGGGGAAGGCAGTGGGCGGAGTAGGGAATGGAGTGAAGTAATTTTGAAAAAATGATTTCATAATTTATTTTTTAAAAAGCACAACAATAGTATCACCTCAGTGGTTTTTGCTACAGTCTATTCTAGTAAACTGTGAAATAGAGGTTTTGCCAAAAGTAGAGAAAATATTTCCAAATAAGTCATTATACATTTCATTACAACTCTAAAATAAAAACGTCTAAACATGTTTGTCCATCAGACTTTAGTGCTTTTTTGTTAGCACTTTCCTGTGGAAGAAATTTGACTTTTTCTTATGCTACTTCCTTAACAATAAGCTAGTATGGCTTTAACAAGTGGCTAGGAAAAGGGTTCATAATTTTATACTGAGTCTTCCCTGGTGGCTCAAATGGTGAAGCATCTGCTCGCAACGCGGGAGACCCGGGTTCAGTCCCTGGGTTGGGAAGATCTCCTGGAGAAGGAAAGGGCAACCCACTCCAGTGCTCTTGCCTGGAGAATCTTATATACTGAAAAATAATTTTTTACATTCCCTCAACAATAGGAAGACGTTAAATGATTACCTCTGTAAATTTGTTCCGATTGGCTTGCAAGCCAACTTTTACTACCTCAAAAGGGTTGACCACGATGGCTTCTGTTAGTCCAGATCCCAGTCCAGCAACGGCAAATGTCTAGAAAAATTAAGTCAATCAATACTTTAAAACAAGTTATCACATGTATGAGGTTAAACATCTTACTCATTACACTATGCAGCTGAATGTTATAATGAGAATGGAGAAACTCACATAAATGCACCATATACCATTACTAAACAGCTTTAGATCTTGATTCGATGCTGACAATTCATGAAGCAGCAATTACAGAAGCCACAAACCACATCCTAACAATTCAAAATAAAATGTCAAAGCCCCATCAACAATGACTTTGTCCTTTAATGAAAAGCAAGGTTGTTTTATGTATTTAAGGTGGATACTAAAACATCTGCGCATGTAACAACTAAGAGTTTGACTTAGTAAAAGGAAAACTTCGTTTTTAAACAACTGCTTAAACACATTTAGCGAGCATATAAAAAATTCAAGGAGCAGAACCAGAAATAAAATGTTTATAAAAAGCTAAATTTCAGGTAACCAAAGAGTATAGTTGAAAATATTTAAATATATAGCCACATTCTTAGAGTCACTATTCTAGGAAGTTAAGAAACAAAAAATCATTTTAAAATTCTTCTTTTATCTGTTTTTTTAAATTGAACCTATTCTTTCAGACTTAGAAGTTGAGGGATAAAGGTTGAGGTCAGAAATTGCTAGGTTGTCTTGAAGGGCTCAAATAAAATCTAGAACATTCAGCAAAAGGTAACTGTGTCTCGGGTTATTTTCTACCTGTTAAGAATTTCTGCACTAGGAAAGAACAATTTTTAGAATTTTCTTTTGAATAGAATGCTGAAGGGTTTTTTTCAGAAACTTAATACAACTATTAAAACACACACACTTGGCAGGAAAACAAAATAAAACAAAGTTTCAAGCCTTCAAACAGATGCTGGAAAAAATAATTCTTTAGTGCTGAAGCTCTAACTCCAGGAGAAGTTATACTATATACAACTAGGAGAAGAAAAAAGAAAAAAGAAGAAAAATGAAGAGTAAAAAACAGAAGCTCTTATTAGGAGTCTGTCATAGGAGACTAAAAGAGAAAAGGGAGAAAACAATGTTTTATACCCTTAGAAGGGGAGGCAAGATGGAACCAGGGCAGGATCCAGAGCCAGGGGGTGTGGGTTTAGGTTCTGATTCTGCCATCTTATTGGCTGTGTGACCAAAGCTGCCATGTACAGTGGTTTATGCACAAAGGTACATGTGGAGGCTGAAATCACCCTGCACCCTATTTGCCAAGTGGGAGTTCTGGAAAGCCATTAGTCAGGAAAAAGGAGCACCTTTTCATAATTCACACAAAAACACCATGTGTGTCAGCGGCAACTCTGTATCAATAACTGAATCTTTTGCAGATTCATGTCAATGTATGCCAAAACCAATAGAGTACCGTAAAGTAAAATAAAGTAAAGTGGAAGCTCTAAAAAAACAAAAACAAAAACAAAAACCAATCAGTCAGGTAGTTCTTACTGTCTGTTAAGATAACATCTATTTTTTTTTTTTCAGTTCAATCAAACATGCTAATAAGAATTTCAAGGACTATTAAAATACCAGCAGGGAAAAAATTATAGAACCCACCTTGCAGGACAGATAATAAAAGCAGTCAAATCAGGATTGAAATGATGCAGAACTAATGTAATTAATTTATCCATTTTATAATATTATAAACACAAGATCATAAATCAAAATAAAATAAAATAAAATAAAGACAATGTGGTACATACAAAGGAATATGACTCAGCCATTAAAAAGAATGAAATAATGCCACTTGCAAGAATATGGATGGACCTGGAAATTACTACTAAGTGAAATGTGTCAAACAAAGACAAATCTCATAGGATATCACTTATATTTGGAATCTTAAAAAAAGTGATACATGTGAATTTATTTACAAAACAGAAACAGATTCACATATTTAGAGAACAAACATTATTACCAGAGGAGAAGGGAGGAGGGGAGGAATAACTTGGGGGTTTGAGATTGACATGTACACATTACTATATTTAAAATAAAATGCCTTTTCATGGAAAAAAAAACAATGAATTTTTTATGCCACAGTTTTCTCATCTGTAAAATGGAGACTATAATATCTAATCTTTGTATTTAATAAGATTATTATGAGGGTCAAAATAATGTGTGAAAGCCTCTTGTAAATTGCTGTTACTGTTACTAAAAACCACTGTTACTGTTGCACAAAGAGGAAGAACAAGATTTTACACAGATTTCAGGAGAGAATAACTAACAATGTTTTCTTTTAATGCCCCTTCTTCACAATTTTAAACATATCTCTATAGGGTAACAGGCCGAATACTTTATTCATTTATCTCAGACTCCCATCATGGAAACCAAAAGCAGAAGAAAAAGAAAAAAATACTAGTCCCAAACTCTTCTGACTGAAAAAAGCTAAAATCCAGATGTTCAGGTTTTTATTACTACATGCAACCTTCCAAGTGATTCACTTTTTTGTTCTTCTATAAAACTCAGCTACATTTGCTGTCAGAACTAGTGTTCAGCAGTCCTTTGTCAAAAGAATTGATCAGCTATCAGCATATCATGTTACTCTGGCTGTTCCAGAGACAGCGCTAACTGTCAGGTTCCCAGCCTCCCAGGCTTTTCACGGGAGAGCACCGAGGGACATTTAACGGCTGTTTAAGCGTCTAGCTGTATCAAAGAGAAACTGAAACAAATAAGTTCAAGAAAAGAGAAAAACTGTATACAGTTTGCATAAATTCAGTGACAGGATCTGGAGTGGCCAAATGCTTTTCTTTTTGAGTTACCGAGAAAGAAGCATGGTCTCTCACATGGTACAGGTGCTCTACCCAGGAACGCCCTGCTGGCCCTCTGGAAACCATCCTCTTTTTAACAAGATGTTTCCAAAGTGAAGGGAGACATTCAGGGAAGACACTGAGGAATTAATTAATTTTAGGACTCATGCTACCACTTCTTGCGTGAGAGGCCTCCTCACAGCCCCCTTGTTTAAGCAGGAGCCTGGACCAGAGGTTTCCTTGTCGTAACACAAAGCAACACTATTGGGTTTCTTAACTGGAGCCTTCCTAGAAAGGGAGCATGTATGATTTTTCAAAAAAAATAGCAGCTAATTCTTAATCAATCTTTGGTGTTGTTTCGTTGCTCAGTCGTGTCTGACTATCTTGCAACCCCACAGACTATAGCCTGCCAGGCTCCTCTGTCCATGGGATTTCCCAGGCAAGAATACTGGAGTGGGTTGCCATTTCCTTCTCCAGGGGATCTTCCAGACCCAGTGGTAGAACGTGTGTCTCCTGCATTGCAAGTGGATTCTTTACTGCTGAGTCACCAGGGAAGCCCAGTGAATTACCGCTTTCCTGGTGGCTCAGCGGTAAAGAATGCCCCTGCAATGCAGAAGCCGTGGGATGCACAGTTTTGAATTCCTGGATCCAGACAATCCCCCGGAGGGAGAACATGGCAACCCACTCCAGTATTCCTGCCTGGAGAATCCCATGGACAGAGGAGCCTGGTGGGCTAGGATCCATAGGATCGCCAAGAGTTGGATGCTGAAGCGACTGAGCATGCAAAATAACTCAAGAGCTGAAGCTCAGAATGCCGCCCCTCTGGCTGGTAAACTGCCAGGTAAATGGAGGATGGAAGGTACGTTGTAAGGGACATTCGTAGAGGTTGGAAAGCACGTTGTCACTTGGAGGGCCAAGGTAGATTTAGGTTAGTTTAGTCTTGTTTTGCAGATTTTGAGGAAAAATTATTGTGCTGGCTCTCCCTGGGGTTCTCACTGCACTCATACTGATACAACATACTTGGCCAATATAATTTAACTTGTTTTGTGAAAAGCAACAAAATCATTAAGAAAGAAAGGAGTGGTATCTACAAATGTTCAAATTACCAAATGACTTTTATGTAATAGTTGATCTGACATTGTAAGATCACTATTCTCCCCAACTATAAAAGGCCCCTCAGTGTGCATCTGACCACAGAGTGAGCTGAAGTCCTAGACTTACTACAGCTTGAGCAAAAGCTGGAAAAGTGACCTGTTAGGAAATAATTTTAGGTACATTGACTTTCACATAAATAGATATGTGTAGTATGTATGTAAACACATGCATTTTTTTGGGTTTAAAGGAGTCTTTGACAAATGTACCCTTTATTTTATATTCTTGACCATATCTCATATGGGCCTTTCCACACATATCATTATTATCATAAATTCATCACTGGGAGCTATAAAATAGCTAAATTGTGAGTTATTAGGAAGATGGCTTTCAACAAGTAGCTGAACATTGAATAACTCAAATTCATATTTTAGTAGCTGAGCTTGGGGAATCAAAAGGGTTTTTGTTTCCAGATTTTGCTTTATGAAATAACACACACACTTAAGTATAATAAATACTCTCACTTACCAATGCTGGTGACAGTGACACATATCCAAGCAATTTCTTGTACTGCTCAAAGGTGAAAAACTGTGAAACAAAACCAAACTCAGATATTTATAACAATTTCCTGCAGCAAACCTTTAAATTGACTCCAATTTCTTTAGTAAATCATTTTATTCACTAGCAACTTAAAAAATGATAAACCATCGAACACAGTTTTTAATCCAGTCTCGGGTAGTTGCTATTGAATCTTACTTGAACATTCACATTTTTAAATGCAGCTATAATAACCTACAGAAGAGCTGATGGAATCCTTTATAGCAGTAAATGAAGCATACAGCTGCCATTTACCATGACCATTTTCAGTTTCCCTAGACATCAATAGACTTCTTTTTTATGGCAGTGATTCAAAATTATAGGCATAGAGACTCGAAGTCTTCGGTGTCCTATGTTTTCTCTATGACTTGCTTTCCCAGTGAATGCCCAATTTTCTAAGCCCCTTATAAGAGACACCCACTTCTCGGCTGTAACTCGCATTTATATTGCTGTGTATCTCTACCGTTCCATGGGATTTCTAAACACTCAATAACGATGAAGATGCCACGATAAACTAGGAAAGGACCCAACAAGGACACATCTAACCTGTCCCCTGCCTGAAAGTAAAACTGTCCTCAATCTGAATGAAGAAAGACAGCTGTTTAATCTTCCCTTTAAAATCTGATGATGATGATGATGATGATGATTTTGTTGGTTCTTTCAATAGGTGGGTGGGTGAAGTCGCTCAGTCCTTTCCGACTCTTTGCGACCCCATGGACTGTAGCCTACCAGGCTTCTCCATCCATGGGATTCTCCAGGCAAGAGTACTGGAGTGGGTTACCATTTCCTTCTCCAGGGGATCTTCCCGACCCAGGGATCGAACCTGGGTCTCCCGCATTGGAGGCAGACGCTTTAACCTCTGAGCCACCAGGGATAGTTGATGTTTAATATAATTTTCTCTGTGAAAGGATTTCTATGGAGGCAAATCTAATCAGTCACTTTGTACAATGTGCCCCAAATAAATCTTTCTTCTCTTTCTATGCTATGTATTTTGGACAACAATCTGGTTGAATATGATGCTTTGCTCCTGGGTTCTGTTAGGTACCCTGCCAAAATCACCGATAAAACACTCTCTTAGGTCCTGCTAGGGTCTGATTCTCAAGACTACAGAAATGGCATGGTCATTGTATGGTCTTAAATGTCTTCTACTTTATTCCTTTATAACCCAGTACAATGGAGCAAGAAAAAAAAAAAACGTAGATTTGAAAGCAAGATCATATTCTGTTGTTAGAAAGGGGTAGTTACATGTAGACATGGCTCTCATGAATCTTTGGGGAGTTCCAGGGTCTTTACGTCATCAAACAGATTGATTCTTTTAAAGACTCAGGAATGATTTTTGTGCTATGGTCCTTTAGATCACCTATGGATGTAGACTTCCATAGAGGAGGAATTCATTCTTTCACTGATTTGACAAATATTTCTTGGTTCACACACTGGGGATGCAGCATAAACAAGGAGAAACCCTTGCCTTCTTGGTAATAACCATCTAGTGGATGGTAATAACCCAGAAAGTATCCTGATGTTAAACTAGTAACACCAGGAGCCACCACAGTTTTGATGAGAGATGTACTAGAAATGATTAAAAGGACAAGGGTTATGGTCTTGGGTTCAAAAAATAATTTAGGTTTTTCTCTCTTCTCATGGTCATCATCATAACAATTCTCTGATAATCATTTTATGTGGATTTTGACATGAGCAGTCCTAGGTTTGAATCCTGATTTAGCTCTGGAAGCATAGCTCGACCTTTCTGACCTTGAGGACGCAAGACTTCACTTCTAGAGTAGTCCTTAAATAAAAGAAATTGAGGAAGATTTCTTGCCAGTCCCGGCACACAGGAGACTTTCAGATAATCTTAGTTTCCATTTCCTTTCTTCACTTTGGGACTAAAGGAACCATAGATGCCTCATTGACATGGATCATTCACAAGAGCCTGCTGTGGTCCAAGAAACATGCTAAGGCCTTTGCACATGCTATTGCATTTAATCCATATGACAGATTATATCATGATTCCCATTTGTAGATATCTGTCGTGCAGCTAGGAAGTCAAAGGATTGAGGTTTCTCACTACGTCCGACTCCAAAGCCTGAGTTTGCTCTCAACCACTATACTGCACTACTCACTGCTGAGCCATGATTTTTAGTGGTTTGGGAAGAGATTCTCTGTGCTAGATTTTTCTTCCTGCTGAAATCTCGCCTTCACTGACCCTGGAAGCTGAGTTCCTTAAGGCAGAAGATTTCAAATTTTTATTTTAAATTTAAATTTATTTATTTTAATTGGAGGCTAATTACTTTACAATTTTGTATTGGTTTTGCCATACATCAACATGAATCCTCCAGGGGTGTACACGTGTTCCCCATCCTGAACCCCCCTCCCACCTCCCTTCCCGTACCATCCCTCTGGGTCATCCCAGTGCACCAGCCCTGACCATCCTGTATCCTGCATCGAACCTGGACTGGCGATTCGTTTCTTATATGCTATTATACATGTTTCAATGCCATTCTCCCAAATCATCCCACCCTCTCCCTCTCCCACAGAGTTTGACCATAATCTAAGTAAAAATTATTTACCCAACTCAGGTATATACATGCATGCCGCACAGACATTTATAACTGGAAAAAAAAACTGCTGTAAAACAATGTTTACCCCTTCACTATGTGTAATGCATTCTTTTTCTACTCTATGTCATCAGAAATTTTTTTCTGGTGACCCACTAAATTGATTTCAGAGCTCAGAGGTCATAGCCTATATTTTGGAAACATGTTTGAAGGGGTCCATGTGAGTTCAGGAAAGTTCTGGGAGGGGATGGACCTTGCAGAATGCCTCACTACCTTGTTCCCTTCCAGTGTGAGTATGTACTTTTTCTTTCTGACTTTCTGTCATGAAAAGAAATGATAGATCAAACAGATCTCGAAGAAGTGTGGGAACATGGACTTGATGTACTGGGCTGTGCTTAGTCTCTCAGTCATGTTCTACTCTTTGTGACCCCAAGGACTGTAGGCATCAGGCTCCTCTGTCCTTGGGGATTCTCCAGGTAAGAATGCTGGAGTGGGCTGCCATGCCCTCCTCCAGGGAATCTTCCCAACCCAGGGATAAAATACAGGTCTCCTACACTGCAGGCTGATTCTTTACTGACTGAGCCACCAGGGAAGGCCAAGAATACTGGAGTGGGTAGCTACCCCTTCTCCAGGGGATCTTCCCAACTCAGAAATCGAACCAAGGTCTCCTGAATTGCAGGTGGAATTTTTACCAGCTGAGCTACCAGGGAATCTTGGACGTGACCTGTAACTCTAAGCAGGTCTCACAGGGAATTCCAAGTCTACACTTTGGGGCAATTCTAGGCTTTTCATTTTCCCATCTCTAAAACTTAATTAAAAAAAAAGAGAGAGAGAGAAGCTACCACTAGCTAGTTGGTACTCATCAGCACTCTGCCTGGAAGATTCTGGTTATGACTGGGATGAAGTGATTCAGGTTCCTGACAATAAAGAAGCTTCATGGATCAGTGATAAGTTGCTAATAGATTAAATCCAAAAGTAACGAACAATATATATTATATATTCTAATAAACAGTGCTTTGAACCTAAAAAAAAAACCCCAAACTTGTTTTAATTTCTACCTTTGCAATCAAAGTCTAAATTACTGAATATAAATAAAACAATACCTCGAGAAAGGAAAAGTTAAAATCTTTTAAAATGGATTTCCAACAATATTAAAATAATGTAATGTCATTACAATGTGAAACCCATTATTAGCTAAAGATATTCATTCATTCAACAGATATTTATTGACTGTCTCCCATGTGTAAAGTTTAAAAGATATTGTACTAGACTATATTCTTAAGAACTAGATTAATTGTTATTTTAATTCCTTTCTATGCAGCACTAATCCTTTATTGCCTTTATAATATTTAGTCAGAGAAGAGATAAAATTACCCTATCACATAAAATATGAGATTACACTCTTCAAGGATGAAATTAGGAGAGTCAACATGTTGGAGCCCCAATACTTCAGCCACCTAATATCAAGAGCTACTCATTGGAAAAGACCCTGGTGCTTGGAAAGACTGAGGGCAGGAGAAGGGCCTGACAGAGGATGAGATGGTTGGATGGCATCACTGGAAATAGTGACGGACAGAGGAGTCTGGAGCGCTACAGTCCATGGCATTGCAAAGAGTTGGACATGATTTAGCAACTGAACAGTAACAGCAACACGTAGTAATGTTACCTATTCAAAGTCATGCAAATGTGTACCAAAGAGTTTAGAACACCTTTATAGTCACCAGGGTTTTGGGGACCTTGGATATAAAATCTGGAATCCAAGTTACTGTGGTATACATAATCTATCTACTGGAACCTTGAAATTGGTAGTCTGGTTGGGAGAGGGGTTGGACCTGGAGGACAGGCTGTGTGGTCCCTGGAGAAGTGTCAAGCTGTGGTTGGACAGGGGAGGTGAGCATGGTTTGCCTGGGTGACCCAGCCCTCTGAAGGGTACTTTCATTGCTCACTAAACAATCTGATGATTAAGCTGACCTCCCAGATCATCTGTTCTGAGAGGCAGTTACATCACAGGGAAACAGCCTGATCCATTTGGGTCATGCTTTCAACAAGCAGGCCCTGAGAAGTGCCCAGACTAGGACTGACTATTTCCCATCAGAGAAGCAAACCCTTCTGGGTACTGCTGTCAGTGCCCTATACATTTTGAAGCCTCCCAGTTTGGTTGGTGGTAACAGGCACTATTCCCAGTGCTGTGTGACTGCCCAGCACTGTTCCCACGAATCCTTTCGACCAGTCTTTCCAGGCCTCGCTAGTTTCTCACGTGTGCCCTGGTCAGCTGGATACTGGAGGTGTCCCTCTGCAGATCTTAGGTGTCTCTCTCTGTGCAGATCTCTCTTTCTCTGGTGCTCTGTCCTGCGAACTCTAGATGCCTTTCCCTCCCAGCTTCTCAGCTCTTTCTCAACCCAGGGAGTCCACTGGTTGAGGCTATCAACTGGATTTCTCCTGTGTATTCCTGAGCTGAGAACTCAAGGCAGTGAGCTGGGGCAATGTGCAGGGCACATCTCATCTGTTTTGCATCTCAGGTATGACTCTCCTTCTTTGTTTCATGTCCAGTGTCTTAAAAATATTCTGGTTTCATATATTTTGTTCATTTTCTGTTTTTGCTGTTTCAGGCAGCAGAGTAAATCTGGTCCCTGTGACTTCATCTTGGCTGGAAATGGAAGTCTCGGCCTTTCGGAAACTCTGAATAGTAGATGTGGGAATTTGGGGGAACAGGACAGGAATTCTCCTGTTATAAAGTAATAAATTTTCTTTCTGTTTCTTGTTACATGAAAGTGAAAGTGCTATTCGCTCAGTCGTGTCCGACTCTTTGTGACCACATGGACTGTAGCCCTCCAGGCTCCTCTGTCCATGGGATTCTACAGGCAAGAATACTGGAGTGGGTAGCCATTTCCTTCTCCAGGGGATCTTCCCAACTCAGGATTGAACCCGGTTCTTCTGCATTGCAGGCAGATTCTTTACCACTGAGCCTCCAGGGAAGTTCCTATTACATATGTTTCATTCATTCATCTAATATCCATGGAACATCTACTTGTAGGCATTGTGATAAGTGTAAAGGATACAGTGGTGAACAAATAGACTTCACAATATATAATATTTTGTGAGTTTGGTTGACATTAAGCAGTCCTTGAGAGTCTGACCATGGTGTTTCCAGACCTGTGATGCTCAAAACTAGATCCTGGAACGCAGCGTGCAGTGCCTGCCATCTCTGAGCAACCAATTGGTCTGTTTCAGAGGTCTTCACTTCCTTTTGCTAACTGCAATACTAATTCTGTCTCTATTTGTGAAGGGGAGTTTCATTTATTTAGCATCAATGAATATTATTATTTTAATGCTGAAATTCATTTCAAAGAATAAAATACAAAAGTTATCTGTTTCTAGACATTATCTATTTCTCTCTCTCTATATACACACATATATATACATAATTTCAGAGACCATATATACATACGTATACATGTGTGTATATATCTATGGCCTGAATATTTTTTCAAAGTAAACTGTGATGGCATACAATAAATCAGTTTATGATGTATGAAATCGTTGCAATCAGATGATCATTTTCTTCACAAATCCTAAGATAAATATCTATGGAAGGAATGTTTTCACAAATTGTGTTGAAAAACTGGTGCTATCCATCTGGCAAAGATACACTTAACTTGAAGTCATACTTAAAAAGCCAACATACTTACCATATGTCTCAATAATTTTAAGGTAAAATCTACTTGAAACAAGATGTCTGGGACACATACACCATATCCAGTTGCCCAAAAGTTCATCTGTTAACCATTGTTCTGGCAGGGAGCATTGTTTTTTTAAAGTAGAGACTAGCTCAGTTTTGTAAAGCTCAATATTTTTTTTTCTTTCATAAAAGACTGCTCAACATTGATAAATGTTAATCCTCTAAAAGCTTAAATTGTCTCCAACATATAGTATTAAGGAAAAATATTCCAGGAAAAACTGTAATTACAGTTTACTTTATTTATACATGTAAAACTCTGAACAAATGAATATATTATTCCATGGAGACAAAGTGACTTTCCTTGAACAGGAAGTATGCTCTGTTTGTTTACTTGGGCAATCTTTTATCAAGTGAAGCCATTTCATAATTCAATTCAGCCCTCCTGTGTACTTTGGTGAACTTTTTCCAGATTCTCTATTGCGATTCAGATCCTTATAGTGAAATTTGTATTGAAGTAATAATATAAAATCACAAAAACTATGGCAATGAAGAGGTGAATTTGTAGAGGAAAAATGTTTTAAAGCTTTGCTTTCTGCACTCTAGACCGGAATGAAATCCTATTAAATTTCCATTTTCATATGAGTAAAACTTTGGTGTCTGTGTATATATGTTGGGTTTTGTTTTTAATCATAATTTTAACCCAGTCATCTTGATTAACTGAGTATAAGCATACAAGCTGCTTTTTCTTACCTTTCAGGAATGTTGGGAATACAAATTGAGTAATGTGTGAGAAAAAAAGCTTTATGTCATCAGTTGGAAAGGAAGTCTTTAAGTTTACGTTATCTTTATTATGGAAAGACAACGCTGTATTTGGTGATGGCAGTGGTGTGGGGAAGGCAGCAATGCCATCAGAGTCACTGTGATCAGGACTTCTGTCTGAAAGAATCTAGAAAAAAGCATGATCAGATTTATTTCTTTTTCCTTTGGAGGTCCTGCTAGATCAGGAGGCTTCTCCAGTGGCTCAGCTGGTAAAGAATCCGCCTGCACTGTGGGAGACCTGGGTTTGATCCCTGGGTTGGGAAGATCCCCTGGAGAAGGGAACAGCTGCCCACTCCAGTATTCTGACCTGGAGAATTCCATGGACTCTACAGTCCATGGGGTCACAGAGAGTCAGACATGACTGAGTGACTTTCACTTTCACTTTCCCCTGGAGGTCCTGCTAGATCTCCTTGTTCATATCCAGATACTGAGCCAGCAAGGAGTACATAGACCTCCATAGGAGGGACTTCCCTGGCGGTCCAGTGGGTGAGACTTCACGTTTCAATGCAGGGGTTGCGAGTTTGATTCCTGGTCAGGGAATTAAGATCCCACATGCCTTGTGGCCAAAACACCGAAACAGGAAACAGAAGCAATATTTTAACAGATCCAGTACTTTAAAAATGGTCCACATTAAAAAAAATCTTTAAAAAAACTCTGTAGTTAAAGAAAGTTCTGTGGGTAAAGAATGGAAATCACTGTAGTGGAAGCATTGATAGTAATTTTGTAAAAACAAATATAGAATACTTTAACAGAGGAGACCAGAGTGGAAAAATGAAGTTAGCACACCAAATAAATGGGTTATATAAGAATCACACACTGATTAACAAAATGTATTAGTTCACTCTGTTGATAAAATGAGAATTATTTAGGGAAGGTTTATCTACCTCTCCTCCCTCCTCTCCTCTCTCTCTTTACTAATTATTGCTCCAAAGGCAAGTTTACGAATTGCCTTGAGAAAAAGTCCAAGCTCTTTTGTGGCTGCTGTGGTTTGATTACATGAATTTCATTTACCACTGTGCTTTCTGTGTCATTTCACCATTAGAAGGGAAGGCTTTTACCTGGAGAAAGAAATCCACAAACCAATATAGCAATATTTGAGAGAATGACCAAGTCTAATTATGATAAAAATATGATTTCTATATAAAAATTTTAGTATTTCACATTTAATTCCCATAGTTCATTGTGGGATGTGCTAATGCTGAAGCACTAAGTCCATTTTCACTTGATGGGAAGGCATATGTTGCTTACCTTTACTGCTCTTTTTGGTGTTTCAGCCAAGATGGGTGGTAGAATCCCCTTGTAAAAACCGAACAACCTATTGGAGAAATTAAAAGATTTATGTAAGTAAGGAGGGCTTCCCAGGTGGCACGGTCTCCTGCCAACGCAGGAGATGCAAGAGATGCAGGTTCAATCCCTGGGTCAGGAGGATCCCCAGGAAGAGGAAATGGCAACTCCCTCCAGTGTTCTCGCCTGGAAAATTCCATGGACAGAGGAGCCTGGCAGGCTATAGTCCATGGGGTTGCAAACAGCTGGACATGACTTAGTGACTATGCAAGCACACACATATAAGGAAGGGAATTAGGATGGATAAAGCAACTTATCTTAAAGTATTCCCAACTATTCAATATAGCTCATTAGTCACGAAATCTTCCTTTGTTTTAATGCTAAAGCGGAGAGACTATGAATTCTACATTTATATGTTCTATGACATTCAGAAGAGGAATAAATGATGCTGAGACTGGAACCCCTTGGGCAAGCTGCTAAAGATAATCATGAGTTATATCTTAAAGATAAACTCAACCCTCCTTAATCTAAGGAATTTTTATTTTCTAAGTTGTGTGGTTGGTAGCCTTGAGCTCTCTACCATTTTGTATCTCTTCCCTGTGGTCACCAAATGAAGTTAAGGCTACACCTGAACCCACTAGACTAAAACTTCAGAGGCTAACCAGGTGATGAAACCCTCTATTTTAGCTTTACTAACATAGGGGAAACTAACAAACTATATGGCTGTGGAATTAGCCCTGTCCCAAATCAGTCATAATTTTTTTAACTTCCTTGATGGAGATGAAAGAAAGTCAGGGAGGGCTAATTACAGAGACATGCTCCTGGCAGTAGAAGCATCAAACTTTCCTGGAGGTGGTGCATGCATACTCAGTTGTGTCTGACTCTGTGACCCTATGGACTGGAGCTCACCAAACTCTCCTGCTGACATGCAGTCTCACAGGGCATGGGACAGCTGTTTTCAATACTGACATGTGGTCACATATTCAGACATTTTTAGGAAAAAAAAAGAATGAGTGCCATATGCCTATAAGTTTTATAAAAAGTCACCATTTATTTCTCATTAAAATTTAAGATTCAAAATCTTAAATTTGTCTACCCTGGGATCTTTACACACTCATATACACATATATATGCCATGAGGATATGAAAGTGAAAGTCGCTCAGTCGTGTCTCTTTGTGACCCCATGGACTATATAGTCCACAGAATTCTCCAAGCCAGAACAATGGAGTGGGTAGCCTTTCCTTGAGGGGATCTTCCAAACCCAGAGATCGAACCCAGGTCTCCCACACTGCACATGGATTCTTTACCAGCTGAGCCACAAGGGAAGCCCAAGAATACTGGAATGAGTAGCCTATCCCTTCTCCAGCGGATCTTCCCAACCCAGGAATTGAACCGGGGTCTCCTGCACTGCAGGCAGATTCTTCAAAAACTGAATTATCATGAAGGTATAGTGTAAATATATATATAGTATGAAAATATTTCAATAGCAAAGAATATTCTGCATCGTTTTCTGAGATAATCAATTCCCCTGGTGAACCAGTAAGTGGATACAGATAAAGGTAGGACTCAACCAGTCCCTATTTTAGGATAGCCACTTAATATCCTAGAGAAGACTGGACTCTGATTAACTCATCAAACTTCACTCCAGCACCCTTAAGTTGGGTTCTGCTTCTAGCTGTGCTCTGGAACAAAAAAGTTAAGAGTTTATTCAGACTAACCCACTGGGGCCGGGGAAGGCAATGGCACCCCACCCCAGTACTCTTGCCTGGAAAATCCAATGGACGGAGTAGCCTGGTGGGCTGCAGTCCATGGGGTCGCTAACAGTCGGACAGACTGAGCGACTTCACTTTCACTTTTCTCTTTCATGCACTGGAGAAGGAAATGGCAACCCACTCCAGATTCTTGCCTGGAGAATCCCAGGGATGGGGGAGCCTGGTGGGCTGCCGTCTATGGGGTCACACAGAGTCGGACACGACTGAAGTGACTTAGCAGCAGCAACCCACTGGGGCACTCAGTTCACTTTCACTTTTCTCTTTCATGCATTGGAGAAGGAAATGGCAACCCACTCCAGTATTCTTGCCTGGAGAATCCCAGGGATGGGGGAGCCTGGTGGGCTGCCGTCTATGGGGTCACACAGAGTCGGACACGACTGAAGTGACTTAGCAGCAGCAACCCACTGGGGCACTCAGTCCAAGATGGCAACCTCTTCCTCTTCCTCAACACACTGGCTTACACAGCGCCTTCCAATGAAGTGAGCAAAAGGCTCGTCTTACAGCTTCTAACTGTTAGTCCCTTGAGGGCTGGAGTTCCCTACAGTGCTTATCCCAGAGTCTTGTGTGTGTGTGTGCGTGTCTTCACTTGTGTGTGTAAACAGGACACAAATATTTGTTAAGCTTACACATTTTATGAAGCGAAAGAAAGGAATCAAACGATCCCTTAATGCGGCCTTACTCTGGCTGCTGTTTTCAACTTAATAGCACTAGCATTCGTGTTAAGATAAAGGAAGTAAAACAGATGTGCTTTGAAGAATTACGGGAATTTATGAATTCCCCCACCTCCTTTCCATTTCAACTACTGAGGCCTGAAATTTACTTGTAAAATTTTAATACTCTTTCTAATTTGAATTTCATTATAAATTATTATATAATTTTCAGCATGAGAATGACTCTACCTAGATTTGATCTTCCTAAAAGATAAATGTGATTTTCTTGAATAGACGTTCTATATTTATAATAAAAAAACATTATTAGTTGTGTTTTGTGCTGCTTTTTTCACACCTGGAAGATTATGCTTGGTTACAGGGGGTGGGCAGGAATGAAGAACATTTAAGTAAAGAAAGCTTCTGGAACAGCGTGTCCCTGTTAATAGAGGTAATTGAAATCCCATGCAACAGAGAACAGATATAGGACGAACAGTAGCTCAGCTGGAGAAGAAAGATTTTAGGGACAAACATCTGATGAATCTTTTGAAAAGTGAGGATGAAGGAAACAGATTAGACTTTTCTGTTTGTTTCCAGGTGGTAGAACTAGGACCAACAGGTGGAAGCAACAGAGAAAGACACATTTTGGGCTCAGCAGGAGCTTGATACAAGGAAGTGCTTCTAACAGTCAGACCTATCTAAACGTAGACCGGACTCTCCTGAAAAGTGGTGTGTTCCCTTTGGAATGTGGCCGAGCAGTGTGGATGACCACTCATCATGGATGCCAGAGATGGAGGTACACAACAGTGCAAGGACTTGATGTGCCTCAAGGTTGGTTTACTCCAACCCTCTGATTTTGTTATTCTAAGAGAAAGCACAAAAAGACACAGAACAGCACATTTCTGAAAACAGACACTCTGCATTCCTTTACGCTTTTGCCTAAAGTGGAGCACTACTTTGCTGAAGGAGGACAGAAATCTTATAAGCAACGCAAAAGATCTTCATTTTAAAAATGATGAAAGAAAATATTAAAAGGAGGTGTAGGGCAGAAGGGAAGAGAAGGAGCTGGGACAACCATGAGGGTTTAATCTGAAAAGAGCTGGGAGGCCCGGAGCCCTCTGCTTCATGTTGGTGATGCTTCCGTGTGCCCCCTCTCTGCTCTGCTCTTTCATACGCAGTCGTCCCCTGCTCCCTCACCAGCTCCAGCCAGCTCATCATCCTGAACTCTTTAATGGTGAATGAACAGCTTTAATGGGGAATTCTCAAGGACCATAGGCAGCATTTGCTGACAAATGAGAAGTGAGACTCGTCTACTTCCTTGCATTATTTTTACAGTATATCCATGCAATAGTGGGTATCTATGGAATAGTCAGGCTGGCAACTCTTCTGTTGAGAACTGTCCCACCCAATTTTTTTAAACTACTAGAACCCATATATTAGTGTAATATGATACTGCTTGTTAGGCAGTGGTTGATCGGGCAACTTGCTGAATGGATCCAAATGGTACTCCATTTCTTTGTTCCTGTTAATCTGATCCAAGTAGAGCTTTTCTTCAGGATTTTGGAATTGGAACTGAAAAGGTCAGCCATTCTCTGTGTGGTTGAAGTTCTAAGATAATAAGGCTAGGCTATTAACAGTAGTCATGTTTTCTGTCATTCAGGGAAAGTCAATCTGCAGTGATAAGAAATAAGGAAGCCGTCATTCAGGAAAACAAAGAAGCAAGATGCAGAAGTTCTGGTACTGTAAGTGTGATTCTGTGGCCAGGATTTCTTTAAGCCTCGTTACATCTTGACCCTTCTTGAATACGGACATTTCCCTTTGCTTTTGATCCTTTGAGATACCCAGTAATATCTATAATAAATTCCTTTATTTACTCACAAACCAAAGTCTTGGATCCAGAAACTGGCCTCTACAGTCAAGGTGACTGTTGCTGTTCCTCCATACTGTGGCCTCTCCCGTGAAGAGCCTTTGGTCAGGTAAGAGTGGCACTTGGGCCAATCCAAAGAGTCACACCCAAAATGTGAGCAAGAATGCAAATCAAAACTACAACGAGCTACCACCGCACACCAGTCAGAATGGCCATCATTAACAAGTCTACAAATAACAAATGTTGGAAAGGATGTGGAGGAAAGAGAATCCTCCTACACTCTTGGTGGGGATGTAAATTGGTGCAGCCATTATGGAAAACAGTATGAAGGTTCCTAAAAAAAAAATAAAGATAGAGTTGCCATATGATCCAGCAGTATATCCAGACATAGCTATAATTTGAAAAGATATATACACCCCCATGTTCATAGCAGCACTATTTATAATAGCCAAGGCATGGAGACAATCTAAATGTCCATCAACAGATGAATGGATAAGGAAGATGATGTGGTACATATACAATGGAATATTATTTAGTCACAAAAAAGGATGAAATAATGCCATTTGCAGCTATATGGGTGGACCCAGAGATGATCATGCTAGGTGAGGTAAATCAGAAAGAGAAAGACAAATAGCATATGAGGCTGTTTACATGTGGAGTTGAAAATATGACACAAATGAACATATCTATGAAATGGAAACAGACTCATAGAAAAGAAAACAGACCTGTTGTTGCCAAAGGGGAAAGGGGGAAAGGAGAGGAAGCCCTGGGAGCCTGGGATTCGCAGATGCAAACTGTATATAAAGGATGGATAAACAACATCTCACTGTGTAGCACTATGTTCAATATCCTGTGATAAGCCAGAATGGAAAAGAATAAGAAAACAAATACATGTAACTGAGTCACTACGCTGTACAGTAGAAATGCAAAACCACTAAACTCCAAAAATTTTTTTTTTAAGTCTGAGCAAGAGAATGTGGGCAAGGCCTTAAGCTGATGACTTATTTTTTTGACTTGATTGATAATTACTGGAAGTTTTCCTAGTGTAAAAGTATGACAGACAGATTCTAAAAAACAAAAAGGACTGGTAATGTCTTATGAAGAAGATACTCTTTTTGGCTAAAAAACTGATGTTTATACTCACATGCACTGTTCATTCTGCCAATTTTTTTTTTTTTTTCCTGTGCTCATGTAGTCTTGGTTTGAAATACAGGGCACGTAGCTTATCAGGACAATAAGCAAGGAAGTTAAGAGATTTGCAGCACTCATATCAACGTGCTTCAACCTGCTTACTTCTCAAGAACCAGATTGACACATTTCGTCTACTCCCTGAATGAATGGAAATTGAGATTCTAGTGGCTGCTGAGAAGACAGTAAAGCTACTACTGTGGTTTTAAGTTTTGACCCATATTAAGCCACCTGGGGAACTCTTCGGAAGAGACCCAAGAACCAGTTCAAGACCTCCTATAAAACTGCAGTATGAACTGTACAGAAGACCTCATATTTTGTTTCTCAAAGCTGTTACTTCTAAAACTTATGAGTTTGATGTTAACTACCATGTGTAAGAAAATGTTAACTTGGATGTGTATCAACTTTTATTAATACTGTTATAAGTAAAAATAGTCAAATTTGGTGAATGCTTAATGTGGACTTGCCACTCTGTTAAGAATAAATATATGAAGGCATGTGGACATATTTTAATGTCATTCAACTGTCACAACAATCCTTCCTTTGAAGCAGGAATGATTATTTTCTTCATGTTGCAGATGAACCCTGTCCTCCCAGCCTCTTGTCCTTGTCTGCAGTACGCGGTGCTTGTCCACTGAGATGTAGAGGTGCCACAGTTTTCCTTAAAACTATTTTTACAAGCACATTTGAAAAGTCAAGTTATTTATATTGTAAAAATATTTTGTCATTTTTTATTTTAGGAGAAGCAGTTAAAAATCAGATTTCTATTCCACTTCCATTTTCTTTTAAAGTTAACTGCAACACTTCTTGCATAACTGATAGATCTGGGCTGAGATGAACAAGATCATTTTCTGGAAAAACTTTTGGGTTGTTTATAAAATATTTTCTAGGTGAATCAGATGAGAAAAAAACTTAGGCTCTAGGATAAATTTTTTCCCCATAGGATACAGTTTTGCCCTTAAGACAAATATCAGGATAATTCTGTGTGGGAAAAGACAACGCAAAGTTTAGCAGTATGATAAAACAATGAAATATTCATACTAAATATTAAAATAAAAATAGTGTTGTCCAAAAAGTCAGTGGGGAGCACTTTTAGCTGTTGATTTAACAGATATCCTCCTCAACCGTCTTTGTTCCTGGAGGTGCAGGTATTCACCATTCCCTGCACTTTGGGAAGAGAGCCCTTTGCCAGTCTAGGGGGTGAAACTGAGTTCTTCAAGCCAGTCATGGTGGTCCCATTCCCTTCCTAGCAAGGAGGTTAAACATGGATATACAACCCAAACCTAGCCTCTTGGACCAGCAAAGAGGGAGGGATGCATGCTGGAAGTCTTGAATTTCTGGCCTAAGGAAAAGAGTACATGGGAAGAAAAGACCCTCTTTTTCACTAGATGTTGTCAGCACTGCATGATATCCCTGTGTACTGTGGTCAAGTGAAATATCACTGCCCACAAGGTGAGGATGTCCAGCAAAAAGAAAAGACCTTGATCTTGATGACATCATCGGACTGCTCAATGAACCAATCCTGGCATCCTACCCCCAGATGTCTGGTTACATGAAATTAAAAATAAACCTTTACTATTTGAGCGCTTTCAGTTATATCTTCTGTTAACCTACAGCTAAAAGCATTCTGATACAAATAGCTTTAACATTTCTGTTTTTGAAAAAGTCCCAAATTCTTAAATCATAATATAAAGAAGATAGTTAAATGTTAAGCAAAGCACTTAGAAGGAGACTGTAAAAAACAATTTTTAAGTGTTTTTATTTTTTTCAGGAATCATATCATACACTAAAACTCTATCCCATTAGAATGATTACAATGAGAGAGCCCCCACCCCAAAGACAGAACATGGAAAAGTTCACAGGCAAAAATGAGGATGGGGTTCCAGTTCTTCGAAACCATTAGATCATGATGGTTCACATCCTGATTGAGAGTTGTTATTCAGGAATATAAGTAGACAAAGAGTATTACAACATTGTATCACATTTGTTTTTAATTGTATGATCAAAACAGGCCTTGTATTACTTATGTACATCTATAAAGTGAAGATCAAAACTGCACTGCACGTGTTCTTCTCAAAGACACAGCTCACACATAGTTTATTTGAAATACAGATTTATGCCAAGCCCCACAAAATAATTTTATCCCTCATTTCCCCCATCACTTTTTTAAAGTGTGAAGTTATTTAACATATTGGGTGGCTCCAGGGTCATAGACAAGCCAATAAAAAGATGTTGATGGTACAAATCAAGGAAATGCAGAATTTTCTTTGAGTTCCAGTTGGTGGTTCATTTACAAACCCTGGAGGAAGTCTTCCTGCTGTCTCTCATTAGTAGGGACCAATCTTAGGTTACCTTCTTTGGGGCCCAAACTTTAGAATCCCTGCCCCACAAGGAGACCAGATAGATCTTTAATGAAACATCTTGTACCTAACAACATCTTTAGTCCATTTGGATGGCTGAAAAAAGTTACCTGCTTTAAGGCAGCTACTGAAACCGGAAGACTTTGTGGTTAACAGTGGGTAGACAGGAGAGGGCTTAACATTCTCAAAATTCAACCCAGATAAAGAAGTCAGAAAGGAATAGAAAAATGACATGTCCCTCTGCCCCTCCTTTTTCTCTCTGAGTCACCTCTTTGTTGGTTTTGCTGTTATTTTTCTAATTTAGTATGTAGAAAATGTTTGTTTGAAAGTAATTTGTACTGTAGAGCTGGACTACTCCTATAGGCAGGCTGGGAAATTTTTGAAGTTGCCAGCCTGGTGAGCAGGATTTTGGCCTTAGAAGTGACAACATGGAATCTTTTCTTCTTTGCGGCTCCCAAGGAGAAAGGGAAATAGCATAGCTGCTTCACCAGTGACCTTTAGAGGGAGTTATACCACGTTGTCCATCAGAAAGGTTATCATCAAATTCAACTGGTAGATTACTGAGAAATGAATGTAAGGAAACGGTGAATAAATTATCTTCCCTCCTAAGAGAGGAAAAGATCACTGTACAAATCTGCTGCCTGGGGAAACCAGGCTTTCCCTGGTTGTTGGAGATGAGGGTTTTGGGGGCCCAAATTGCTGAGATTCATAACCTGAGCCCAGCAGCCGGGATAGCAGTGCACCTCATCCAAGCCTGAAAAGGCCAATTAAAGACATGACTTCGAAGTTGAAAAGCTATTTTCAAAGCCACCTGCAGCATGCTCACATGCAGCAAGAGACGGATGTTTTCACCTGGATCCCACTTCTTTGCCAAAAACCTGGCATTCAGTGAAAGTCCAGAGCAGCAATAATACTCATCGGTGAAGCATGAAATAGGAGAGACAGGGAAAGTGACACCAGATCCCCAGTTGGGGAAATTGGAAAGCATTAACGTGTCTGTGTACCTAACAGAGCACAATTACTACATTTTACTTCGTTTCAACAGTCAGGACCTAACTGAACATCACCATTCAGTTCTGTTCTGGGCAATGATCCAAGCTCATCTTTGGTACAGTTGATTTTGAAGCCTTACAGTCAATCATATCTTCACAATTTGTTCTTCTTTCAGGCTTCAGGCATCCTCTTGATTTCCATTTCTTGTTTGGAAGCCTTGAGTCATCTGTTCTGGCAACATGACCAACCCAAATCAGTCATTTTCTCCAAATTATATTGAAATAGGGATCTTGCTAGTTTGTTTTCTTCCTCCCCCTTTCTTTCACATAATTTCCCCTTTAAAGATCTTCTAATACAAAGCTGATTGAAGGCATACAATATCCTCTTTCTTCTGCTGTTGTCAAATCCAAGTTTCTTACCCACATGCCATAGCTCTGTAATTAAAACAATGAGGGTGGCACTCAGCCCTGGGTTATGAGGGTATGGCTTCCATTGCTCGATGGGTCCCGTCTCTCAGGGCAGAATTTTGGCCTTGACACTACACCTTTAGGGCAGAATTCTGACATCATTTATGCTCTGCAAGTCTCAGCGGTTCACAGAATCCAAATGAAAGACTGCAGTTCCATGGCTCTGTTATTTGAATTATGTAGAATCTGCAATCTGAAGTTCTCGAAATTGCATGCATATTGGGGCCATTTTCATTTAGGCAAAGAAGAGAGGGAAAACTACATAGCCTTCAAAGGAGAAGGAAAACAGCTTACAAAGAGTAAGTGACACAGATTCCTCTTTCAAAAGCAGCAACTGAACTCTGAAGAAGGGCAGGAAGCATAAAGAAAGGTTTAGCTAAGATTCTAACATAAAACTCAAGAAAGTTTTCCTTGCTTCAACTCCTATCAGGTCTTCGGGCACAAACAATATAGTTATTATTTTTCACTATAGAGAATTTAAGTGAATTGAGTTTCCGCATATGGTCCTCAGATCTATTTGTTATCCCAAACCACACCACTTTCATTACATGCTATACGGAGGAATTCTTTAAAAGTTTTCCTCGACACACGTTTTTAACTGAACTTTCAGTATGATTTTACCACCACAATTAAACTTTGCTGATGGGTCTAAAATAAACTACAACCTTGATTTTCTAAGATATGAAAAATTAGTTTAGCTGTCAGTATCATTTAGGAGGTAGGTCCATGGCTCCATTCCCTGGAAAGTTGGCAGGATGCTCAATGCACCAAGCATGCTGCACAGGGAAGGCATTAGCGTGATATAAGAACCAGAACCCTGATGGAAAACCCTAAGGAAAGAAAAAGCAAAAAAGATATTTGAGAAGCAACTAATACGGTAAATAATATGGCTAGAATGTGGTATTAATTGCGGTATTAATCTATAAGTGAAGAGACTTATTTAGAACTGAATATGCAAAAAGTACAGTAATTTTCAGTGACAGCAGATTACCTTGCTTATAAAGATGAACACATTTCCATTAGAAAATAAGAATCATGTAAGAGCAGTCTTTCACTCATGCGGATGGTAACTCTGAGAGAAAAAACTCAAAAGAAAAAAAAAGAAAAGAAAACCAAACAACTCTATTTCTTGGATGGGGACTGAAAACCAGGAAAAAAGGACCCGACTGTGGAGTCAACAAGTCCTTTGCGAGCCAGCTCCCTGCTCTCTGCTAATCAAGTGCTGCTGAAGAAATTCCTTGCTCGATTCTAGTCCCCCCAACCTCTCACCAATCCCCCTTTTCTTATTTCCTCTGTTTCTAATTTCTGTTGTTCCCACTCATGAAGTCAGCATTCATTTATTCACTCACTTATTCTTTCAGTATATTTTGTTCCAAGCACTAAGCTAAACACCTTTTTCTGGGGTCACATGTTAATACCAGAGTAGTTCCATTGTCCCCAAATCAACTAAGATCTTAACTTTCTCCAGGAAGCCTTCTCTGAGATGGTAGACAAAAAGCTTGATATTGCACCTGCTTGCAATATTTGACTGAGATGTGGTCTTCATACGTGCTTGGCACATAGCAACATGCAGATAACATTATATTGAATACACTGACATTCAAATAAGAAATGTATATACTTGTGCATATATGTCTATACATATCATGCATGTGTGCTCAGTTGCTAAGATGTGTCCAACTCTTCTGCAACCCCATGGACTGTAGCCCACCAGGCGCCTCTGTCCATGGGATTTCCCAGGCAAGAATAGTAGAGAGGGTTGCCATTTCCTTCTCCAGGGGATCGTCACAACCCAGAGATAGAACCTGCATCTCCTGCATTGGCAGGTGGATTCTTTACCACTGAGCCACCTGGTAAAGTCATGTATATACATATACATATATGTATATATATATATAGTCCATATTTGCAGACATGACTTGGTATCCATATAAACAGTCTGAATGACTCACATATTTTTAACAAGAGTATGTATTATTCACATGATTACCATATTTAATCCAGGTTATAAATTGTTTGACAATGGTCACTCCTGTTCTTCATCACCAACCTCTAGCATTTAGCATTCGATTCTACCTGTCAGGAAAGGCAAAGCGATGTAGTGGGCAGGAATGTGGGCTCTGGAGCCACACTCCTTGGGTTGAAATGCTAGGTCAATCGTGGGTTAGCTGTTTATGTAGCATGAAAAACTGTTGGCACAAAAGATGAGTAAATTAATTCCAAAAGATAACTGAGAGAATCGAGATTTTTTAAAATGCCAGCTCCCTCTACAATTGCTTATGGAACTAAATTAGTACATTGTTGTAAGTTGCCTGACTTTATAGTTTGGTCTAGCAACACAAGAGAAGACTTTACACATGGACATCACCAGATGGTCAACACCAAAATCAGATTGATTATATTCTTTGCAGCCAAAGATGGAGAAGCTCTATACAGTCAACAAAAACAAGACCAGGAGCTGACTGTGGCTCAGATCATGAACTCCTTATTTCCAAATTCAGGCTTAAATTGAGGAAAGTAGGGAAAACTGCTAGACCATTCAGGTATGACCTAAATCAAATCCCTTATGATTATACAGTGGAAGTGAGAAATAGATTTAAGGGCCTAGATCTGATAGACAGAGTTCCTGATGAACTATGGAATGAGGTTCGTGACATTGTACAGGAGACAGGGATCAAGACCATCCCCATGGAAAAGAAATGCAAAAAAGCAAAATGGCTGTCTGGAGAAGCCTTACAAATAGCACTGAAAAGAAGAGAGGCGAAAAGCAAAGGAGAAAAGAAAAGATATAAGCATCTGAATGCAGAGTTCCAAAGAATAGCAAGAAGAGATAAGAAAGCCTTCTTCAGCAATCAATGCAAAGAGATAGAGGAAAACAACAGAATGGGAAAGACTAGAGATCTCTTCAAGAGAATTGGAGATACCAAGGGAACATTTCATGCAAAGATGGGCTCGATAAAGGATAGAAATGGTATGGACCTAACAGAAGCAGAAGATATTAAGAAGAGGTGGCAAGAATACACAGAAGAACTGTACAGAAAAGATCTTCACGACCCAGATAATCATGAGGATGTGATCACTAATCTAGAGCCAGACATCTTGGAATGTGAAGTCAAGTGGGCCTTAGAAAGCATCACTAAGAACAAAGCTAGTGGAGGTGATGGAATTCCAGTTGAGCTGTTTCAAATCCTGGAAGATGATGCTGTGAAAGTGCTGCACTCAATATGCCAGCAAATTTGGAAAACTCAGCAGTGGCCACAGGACTGGAAAAGGTCAGTTTTCATTCCAATTCCAAAGAAAGGCAATGCCAAAGAATGCTCAAACTACCGCACAATTGCACTCATCTCACACGCTAGTAAAGTAATGCTCAAAATTCTCCAAGCCAGGCTTCAGCAATATGTGAACCGTGAACTCCCTGATGTTCAAGCTGGTTTTAGAACAGGCAGAGGAACCAGAGATCAAATTGCCAACATCCGCTGGATCATGGAAAAAGCAAGAGAGTTCCAGAAAAACATCTATTTCTGCTTTATTGACTATGCCAAAGCCTTTGACTGTGTGGATCACAATAAACTGTGGAAAATTCTGAAAGAGATGGGAATACCAGACCACCTAACCTGCCTCTTGAGAAATCTGTATGCAGGTCAGGAAGCAACAGTTAGAACTGGACATGGAACAACAGACTGGTTCCAAATAGGAAAAGGAGTACGTCAAGGCTGTATATTGTCTCCCTGCTTATTTAACTTATATGCAGAGTACATCATGAGAAACGCTGGACTGGAAGAAACACAAGCTGGAATCAAGATTGCCGGGAGAAATATCAATAACCTCAGATATGCTGATGACACCACCCTTATGGCAGAAAGTGAGGAGGAGCTAAAAAGCCTCTTGATGAAAGTGAAGGAGGAGAGCGAAAAAGTTGGCTTAAAGCTCAACATTCAGAAAACGAAGATCATGGCATCCGGTCCCATCACTTCATGGGAAATAGATGGGGAAACAGTGGAAACAGTGTCAGACTTTATTTTTTTGGGCTCCAAAATCACTGCAGATGGTGACTGCAGCCATGAAATTAAAAGACGCTTACTCCTTGGAAGAAAAGTTATGACCAACCTGGATAGTATATTCAAAAGCAGAGACATTACTTTGCCGACTAAGGTCCGCCTAGTCAAGGCTATGGTTTTTCCTGTGGTCATGTATGGATGTGAAAGTTGGACTGTGAAGAAAGCTGAGCGCCGAAGAATCGATGCTTTTGAACTGTGGTGTTGGAGAAGACTCTTGAGAGTCCCTTGGACTGCAAGGAGATCCAACCAGTCCATTCTGAAGGAGATCAACCCTGGGATTTCTTTGGAAGGAATGATGCTAAAGCTGAAACTCCAGTACTTTGGCCACCTCATGCGAAGAGTTGACTCATTGGAAAAGACTCTGATGCTGGGAGGGATTGGGGGCAGGAGGAGAAGGGGACGACTGAGGATGAGATGGATGGATGGCATCACGGACTCGATGGACGTGAGTCTGAGTGAACTCCGGGAGATGGTGATGGACAGGGAGGCCTGGCGTGCTGCGATTCATGAGGTCGCAAAGAGTCGGACACGACTGAGTGACTGAACTGAACTGAGCCGCAAGGTTGCATATGACCACAGCTGGGGCAAAAAGCCTCAGAATTCAGTGATGTTCTTTCCAGATGAACCCTACTTAAGCGTGTGATCTACGGCCTCAGGAGCTCACACCCTACTGTGGGATCCTGCCACCGCCAGTGCATGCCCATTTGAGACCAAAGGTGCTGTGCCCTAAGTAGGCTGCTCCCAAAGTAAAAGTCACATTTGGAAATGCATTAACTGTTTTTGAAAGCCGCTCAGTCATGTCCAACTCTTTGTGACCCCAAGGACTATACAGTCCATGAAATTCTCCAGGCCACAATACTGGAGTGGGTAGCCTTTCACTTCTCCAGGGGATCTTCCCAACCCAAGGATCGAACTTAGGACTCTAGCATTGCAGGCGGATTCTTTATGAGAGGAGCCACAAGGGAAACATTAACTGTTTTTAGTCACTAGTTATTACAGTAGGCTCCAGATTAATTTTTGAGGTGCCCCCTAGTGGTACCAGAGTTAAATGCAACTCAACAGCTGTCCCAGCCCTCGCTGCTGCTGTTCAGCCCATACGTGGTGTCCCACTCTTTGTGACGCTATGGACTACGGCACGCCAGGCTCCTCTGTCCTCTACCATCTCCCAGTCTTTGCTCAGATTCATGTCCATTGAGTCAGTGGTGCTATCTAAGCATCTCATCCTCTGTCGCTGCTTTCTCTTTTGCCTTCAATCTTTCCCAGCATCAGGGTCTTTTCCAACAAGTTGGCTCTTCCCATCAGGTAGTCAAAGTATTGGAGCTTCAGCTTCAGCATCAGTCCTCCCAATGAATATTAAGGACTGATTTCCTTGAGGATTGACTGGTTTGATCTCCTTGTAGTTGAAGGGAGTCTTCTCCAGCACCGCAGTTTGAAAGCATCAGTTCTTCGGCACTCAGCTTTCTTTATGGTCCAACTCTCACATCTGTAAATGACTACTGGGAAAACCATAGCTTTGACTATTTGGACCTTTTTCAGAAAATTGATGTTTCTGTTTTTTAATACGTTGTCTACATTTGTTATAGCTTTCCTTCCAAGGAGCAAGCGTCTTTTAATTTCATGGCTGCAGTCACCGTCTGCAGTGATTTTGAAGCCCAAGAATATAAAATCTGTCACTGCTCCCTCTTTTCACCCTTCTATCTGTCATGAAGTGATGGGACCAGATGCCATGATCTTAGTCTTTCTTAATATTGAGTTTTAAGCCGACTTTTTCACTCTCCTCCTTCACTCTCATCAAAAGGTCTTTAGTTCCTCTTCATTTTCTACCATTAGAGTGGTATCACCTGCATATCTGAGGTTATTGATATTTCTCCTGGCAATCTTAATTCCAGCTTGTAATTCATCCAGCCCAGCATTTCACATGATGTACTCTGCATAGAAGTTAAATAAGCACAGTGACAATATACAGCCTCATTGTATTCCTTTCCCAATTTGGAAACAATCAGTTGTTCTATGTCCAAACCCTACCAAAGAACAAAGCCTTGGACCAGAGCATTTTGTAGGTTACAAATTATAGTCTGATCTAGAAGGCAATGGCAACCCACTCTAGTACTCTTGCTGGGAAACTCCCATGGATGGAGGAGCCTGGTAGGCTGCAGTCCACGGGATCGCTAGGAGTCGGACACGACTTCACTTTCACTTTTCACTTTCATGCATTGGAGAAGGAAATGGCAACCCACTCCAGTATTCTTGCTTGGAGAATCCCAGGAACGGGAGAGCCGGGTGGGCTGCCGTCTATGGAGTCACACAGAGTCGGACACGACTGAAGCGACTTAGCAGCAGCAGACTTTCAGTTCATCCAGTGAGGCTCCAAAGGAATAGTATTTTAACAGCTTGGACTGCTCATGGAATTGAGATTACTGACAGAAACTTTAGACACGAAATCAGCAATTACTGTGCTGGATGCTTTATAAAATTATCCCATTCAACTTTACATGAAATAGATTCTACTCTTTTCATTTTATAGAGAAGGACACAGAGATTTAATGAAGTTAAGCAATTTTCCTACTAGTCAAACAGCTTGTAACACTCTTGCCTGGAAAATCCTGTGGACAGAGCAGCCTTACAGGCTATATAGTCCATGGGGTCACAGAGTCGGAAACAACTTAGTGCCTGAAGCCACCATGTGGGCGAGTTGTTATAAGAATGAAAGTCTGCCTGAATCCAGACAGTCCACCTCTGAACGCTGTGCTTGACTCCCGTGTCCTCAGTCAGAGTCAGGTCGGTGAGAAACGTCGTTCCATACCCGGGCTCTTGCGCTCTCTCTGCCTGTGTCTCCAGTGCTTGGGCCCCAGGCGCTGTTGGCTTCTGAGAGGGGCTAACGTGCAGGCTTTTGAACAAAGGAACAGATGAGCCAGAGTTCACAGCCCCTTTTGTCATCCACAATCCTCTGCACCAGTTTTTTAAAGAAGGGCCTGAGTTCTTACTTAACTGATTTAAACACAAGATGAATGGGTAGTAACAGAACTTTCTGTGTTTCCTTTATGGATGTCCACAGTCTTCCAGGTCACTTTGAAAAACTGTTTCCTTCCTATCACATTATTATCAGTGAATAGTTAAGGGTTAACTATTTTCCTAACTCTTTCAGTGTTCTAGAAAACTACAAGTTGGATAAACTACATAGAATTTAAGACATTTGAAAAACCGTGCAGAAGCCAACCCTGGGGCTTAGTTTCTGGACCTCATCTATCTCTCCCTGGTGATTTCATCCAGCCATATGACTTTAATTACCATCCTTACGCTGTTAACTGCCATCCATCTCCAGTTCCTCCAGTCACCTAGTCAACACCTCCACTTGGATATCTAGGAGGCATCTCATAATTAGCATGTTCAAAAGAAACTCCTGATTCTTCCTCCACAGACTTGCTCCACCCACAATATTTTCCAAATCACTTCACGGTAAGTCCATCTTTTCAGTCACGCAGGCCAGAAACTCTGAAAGCACATTTGAGATCTGTCTTTCTCTTACTCATCTCCATTACCCTGGCCCGAGCCCGAATCATACTGCACTTGAACCTTTGTGCTAGTCTCCTAACTAGTTTCTCTATACTCTATATCCTCAAAGCCATGACAGAACAGTCCCATTAGGATAAAAGGTAGGTCGTGTCACTCCTTCGCTCCCATCCTGCCAGTGTCCGCCCATCTCCCTCAGAACAAAACGAAAATCCCTTCAAAGGCCCCAGACAGTCTGCTCCTGCACTGAGTCACACGTTTCGCCTCATGTGCTATGCCTTCCTTGGTTCACGCCCCTCCAGCCCCACTGACCTTAATCCTCAGAGCAGGCACGATCCTACTCCAGGGTGATTACATTTGCAGCATCTCATCTGAGGTCCTCTCCCCGCTTATCCCCACGTCTCATTCCTCACTTCCTTAAACTGCACAGATGTTACAGTCTCAGTGAGGCTTGGCCTCGCCTCTCTTCTCTTTACTGATGAAACTGCAACACCCTCACTGGAACACTACCTGTTCTTTCGGCCTGCTTTATTGAATTTATCCTTTTCAAACATGTTTGTAGTTTACCTGCTTGTTTTATTTACTGCCTGTCGCTCCTACCAAGATACCAGCTTCATGAGGATATGGCAGGCATTTTTGTCTATTTACTGTTGTATCCCCCAGTTTAATATGGGAACTGACATATAACAGGTGTTCAGTAAATAATTGTTGAATGAAAGAATAAATGCATTATATTCCTCCTGACCAGTGTGGTGGAGTTGTGAATAGAAAACTGGACCTAGCATTTTTCACTATTTCAAGATCAATCTCTTTTTTTTTGTCATTAATTTTTATTGGAGTATAGGTACTTTACAATGTTGGCAATTTCTACTGTACAGAAAAATGAAGCAGCCATACACATACATATATCCCCTCACTTTTGGATCTCCTTCCCATTCAGGTCAAGACGGTACATTAAGTAGAGTTTCCTGAGCTATACAGTATATGATCTTTATGTTATATAATTATGTTTATACACAATATCAGTAGTGTATATGTGTTAATCTGAATCTCCCACTTCCTCCCAACCTATTATCCCTTGGTATCCATATATCTGTTATCTACACCTGTGTCTCCATTTCTGCTTTGCAAAAAAGGTCACCTATACCATTTTTCCAGATTCCACATATATGTGTTAATATATGATATTTGTTTTTCTCTTTCTGACTTACTTCACTCTTACTTCACTCTCTAGGTCCATCCACATCTCTACAAATGACCCAACTTCATTCCTTTTTATGGCTGAGTAATATTCCATTGTATATATGTAGCATATCTTCTTTATCCATTCCTCTGTTGATGGACATTTAGGTTGCTTCCATGCCCTGGCTATTGTAAACAGTGCTGCAGTGAACACTGGGGTGCATGTATCTTTTCCAAGATCAATCTCTTTCACTCTCCTACCGAATGTCAATTTTTCCCTATTTCTTTGGAGTCACTTAAGACTTCACCATAGAGCTTCCCTGGTGGCTCAGATGGTAAAGAATCTGCCTGCAGCGTGGGAGACATGGGTTCAGTCCCTGGCTTGGGAAGATCCCCTGGAGGAGGGTATGGCAATGCACTCCAGTATTCTTGCCTGGTAAGCTGCAGTCCATGGGGTCACAAAGAGTTGGACACAACTGAGTGACTAAGCACAGCACAGACTTCACCAAAATGGCTATCAAAGAGGAATGTTTTGGGCATTTGATCTAGTGAACATTAGTAGAATTCAAGAAATAGTAACTGAAAAAGCCTAGATTTCATGTGAGTTGTTATCCCTCATCATCTTGTAAGCCATGATAGCAAATGGTATTTTTACCCACCAAACCCACTCTATCACTCTCCGTGCTGGCAGGACCTAATTCTAGGTTTCACGCCTTTGAGGCCATGTGGAACTCTCTCCAACCTTGCCGTGATGGAGTAAATCACCTGGTCTTATTCTCCTGGCTCATAATAGTATGAGAGATGAGGATGCAACTTAATTCTAGTCAATAAAACTTTAGGGGGTTTTTGAGAGAGGATTTTTTTCCCTTTCTAAAAAAAAAAAAGGATTCTTGTGCCTCACCTCTAGAAATTTGGATTTGGTAGGTCTGAGCTGAGGTCCAGGTATTTGAATTTTTAATACCACCCCCAACTCTGATGCAGAAGGTCCAGGAACTACATATTGAAAAATAGAAAAAAAAAAAAAAAAAAAAANTTGAGAGAGGATTTTTTTCCCTTTCTAAAAAAAAAAAAGGATTCTTGTGCCTCACCTCTAGAAATTTGGATTTGGTAGGTCTGAGCTGAGGTCCAGGTATTTGAATTTTTAATACCACCCCCAACTCTGATGCAGAAGGTCCAGGAACTACATATTGAAAAAAAAAAAAAAAAAAAAAAAAAAAACTTCCCTATAAGATTAATGACCTGGGGCTGTTCTTACCCAGTTATCTCTTAGGAAGCCAGCCAAATACTCATTTCCATTATCAAGTTATTCCCCTGGGAAGGCCATGAAATCATCCTCACTTTCCTCTGCGTTCAGATCTAGAATGTACTCATTTTTTGAGCCAAAGACTGTTAATTGCAGGTGTGCCCCATCTCTGGCCTCCAACACCAGGAAGCTACAGATATTCTTACCATCAGTGACTGCTAAATAGGGGACCAACTTGCGTTCCCTCCAAGATATGCTTAGTTGAGAGGAACTTTGTTCTTACCTCTTGGTTTCCTCTTTGGTTTATTTAGAAACAACACTGAGACATGCAAAAAGCAGATTATTAAAAAAAAAAAAGCAGATTATTATCTTACCCATATCTTTTCAGAAGAGATTAATATTTCATTCCACCTCCCACAAGACCTGCAGAAATCTTGGTTGGCAAAAAGCATATTTCACTGATTAAATATGAAAACAAAATTCAA
The DNA here is from genome assembly GCA_006410675.1 of Oreotragus oreotragus. NCBI lineage: Eukaryota > Metazoa > Chordata > Mammalia > Artiodactyla > Bovidae > Oreotragus > Oreotragus oreotragus. The sequence goes on from SJYX01021748.1 coordinate 180,927, forward strand.
ATGAGGGTACTTTTCTTTCATTCCCCAATAGTAATGCATTCTGTAGAACAGGTACAACAGGAAGTAACCCCTGGTGTAAAGCAAGCAGGACCACACCTATGGCTGTCTGAGCTGAAGAATGTAGGAAAATGCTTTCCTTATGCTTTAGGGAATGACCAACAAAGAATGCAGGGTTCTCTGGGTTCTGCGGGGAATTGATTTTCAGAGAAGCAACATTGCATGGAGAATGGGGCTACAAATTTAGCTTCTAAGTTGATTACTTACTTGAAGGAAAAACCTGTGAATTACTCAGCTGGTAATGAATTCACCTGCAAAGCAGGAGACGCTGGTTCGATTCTTGGATCAGAAAGATCCACTGGAGAAGGAATAGGCTACCCACTTCTATATTCTTGGGCTTCCCTTGTGGCTCAGCTGGTAAAGAATCTGCCTGCAATGGGGGAGACCTGGGTTCCATCCCTGGGCTGGGAAGCTCCCCTAGAAAAGGGAAAGGCTACCTACTCCAGTACTCTGGCCTGGAGAATTCCATGGACTGTATAGTCCATGGGGTCGAAAAGAGTCGGACACAACTGAGTGACTTTCACTTCACTTGATGTTTATATTTTCCATCAAAGCCTTGACGTTCATAATTACCACCAAAGCCACTAAGTGTCTGGAGCTCTTTTGTCCAAAAGAGTTACGTATCTCTTCAGTTCAGTTCAGTTCAGTCACTCAGTCCTGTCCGACTCTCTGCAACGCCATGGACTGCAGCATGCCAGGCCTCCCTGTCCATCACCAGCTCCCAGAGTTTACTCAAACTCATGTACATTGAGTTGGTGATGTCATCCAACCATCTCATTTNATCTCTGGTTCTTCTGTCTTTTCTAAATCCAGCTTGAACATCTGGAAGTTCGTGGTTCACATACTGTCAAAGCCTGGCTTGGAGAATTTTGAGTATTAGCTTACTAGTGTGTGAGATGAGTGCAATCGTACGGCAGTTCGAGCATTCTTTGGCATTGCCTTTCTTTGGGATTGGAATGAAAACTGACCTTTTCCAGTTCTGTGGCCACTGCTGAGTTTTCCCAATTTGCTTGCACATTGAGTGCAGCACTTTCACAGCATCATCTTTTAGGATTTGAAATAACTCAACTGGAATCCGATCACCTCCACTAGCTTTGTTCGTAGTGATGCTTCCTAAGGCCCACTTGACTTTGCATTCCAGGATGTCTGGCTCTAGGTTTGTGATCACACCATCATGATTATCTGGGTTGTGAAGATCTTTTTTGTACAGTTCTTCTGTGTATTCTTGTCACCTCTCAATATCTTCTGCTTCTGTTAGGTCCATATCATTTCTGTCCTTTATTGTGCCCATCATTGCATGATATATTCCCTTGGTATCTCTAATTTTCTTGAGGAGATCTCTAGTCTTTCCCATTTTATTGCTTTCCTCTATTTCTTTCCATTGATTACTGAGGACTTTTAGTTACCATTTAGTTATCATTTTCAAGACCATTCACTTATTTCTCAGCAAGTATTTCTTGAACACCTACTATACACCTAGTACTAATTACCAACAGTACATGGAATTTGGTCATTGAAACAGGAAACATGCTATAATTTTGTCAAGTACCAAGTGCATGAGATAGCGAGATCCATTTTCCAAGGAACAATGAATAATGGAAAGGTGACATTGACTATTATCTCATGCAAAAAATTGAGTTCTTAAAGATTAATCTGGGTTCTATATATGGAGGTTGTATTTTTCTCTCATGTAAATCCAACTTTTCATTCTTTCAACAAATAACAGAGTGCCTGTTATGTTCTAGTCATGGCTCTCTGGGTTAGAGACAAAGCAGCGAACATGTCAGATACAATTCTCAGCCTCACAGAGCCTATGTCCTACTGAGGGTGGCAGACAATGAATAGGCAGCAAACAGATGAAGAAAATGACATCAGATGAACACCACTAATCATTAGAGAAATGCAGATCAAAACTACAGTGAGATACCACTTCACACCCACTAGGATGGCTGTTACGAAAAAAGCCTGAAAATAGCAAGACTTAGGGAGCATGTAGAGTAACTGGAACTTTGTGCATTATTAATGGGAATGTAAAATGGTGCAGCCACGACAGGAAACAGCATTAGCTTTTTCTTCATAAAAGGTTTGTCATATGATCAAGCAATTCCACTTCTGGATATACCAAATGAATTACCAGCAGAGACTCAAACAGCTGTTTGTATGCCGATGTCCACAGCAGCATTGTTTACAAGGGCCCAAATATTCATCAATATATGAATGCATAAACAAAACGTAGTATATACATACAATGGAATATAATTCAATCTTATAAAGGGAACAAATTCTGATACATGAGACAACATGGATGAATCTTGAGGATATTATTATGCTAACTGAAGCCAGACACAAAAAAGGACAAGTACTGTTATGATTCCACTTATATGAGGTACCTAGAGTAGTCAAATTCATAGAGACAGAAAATAGACGGGTAGTTCCCAGGAACTAGGGGATGCGGGGAACGGGAAGTTAGTATTTAATGGGCAGAGTGTGACATCTGCAATATAAAAAGGGTTATAGAGATAGATGGTGGTAATGGCTACACAGCAATATGAATACACCTAATGTTGCTGAAATATACACTTAAATATGATTAAAATAGTAGAGTTTATGTTATGGATACTTTACCACAATAAAAATATGATGGTAGAGAGTAGAAAGTTATAAAGAAAGTAAAACAGGAGAGTAACTGGTTGCTATATGGAATGAAAGGAGCCTACTGATTCTGGATGGGTCTCTAGGGAAGGCATCATTGAGAAGATACCTGCTAAGCTAACAGGGCTTATATTTAGAAGAGGTACAACCTACTGGGAGGGGAGAGAAATTTTTAGAAATAGCTTTAGGAAAAAAATCACTAACTCCTGGGAAAGAATCTAAGGCAGTAGTTTATGAACTTTTCCTTTATTATTTTTTATTATAAAAAACAATTTTATTTATTTACTTATTATTTATTTGTGGCTGTGCTGGGTTTTGCTGCTGCGCAGGCTTTTCTTTAGTTGCCTAGTTACAGCAACCAGGGGCTACTCTTCATTGCAGCGCACAGGCTTCTCGTTGCTGTGTCTTCTCCTGTTGCAGAGTACAGACTCTAGGGTGCACAGGCTTCAGCAGCTGTGGCCTGTGGGCTCTAGAGCGTAGGCCCAATAGTTGTGGTGCACAGGTTTAGTTGCTCCATGGCATGTGGGATCTTTCCGGATCAGGGATCAAACTCATGTCTCCTGCATTGACAGGTGGATTATTTACCACTGAGCCACCAGGGAAGCCCAAGCTTTTGCTTTACTCTTCATGCAATCATGAAAGAAGCCCTGATTTACAAGGCAGTCTCTTCAGTTCAGTTCAGTCGCTCAGTCGTGTCTGACTCTTTGCAATCCCATGAATCGCAGCACACCAGGCCTCCCTGTCCATCACCAACTCCTGGAGTTCACTCAGACTCACGTCCATCGAGGTAGTGATGCCATCCAGCCATCTCATCCTCTGTCGTCCCCTTCTCCTCCTGCTCCCAATCCCTCCCAGCATCAGTCTTTTCCAATGAGTCAACTCTTTGCATGAGGTGGCCAAACTACTGGAGCTTCAGCTTTAGCATCAGTCCTTCCAAAGAAATCCCAGGGCTGATCTCCTTCAGAATGGACTGGTTGGATCTCCTTGCAGTCCAAGGGACTCTCAAGAGTCTTCTCCAACACCACAGTTCAAAAGCATCAATTCTTCGGTACTCAGCCTTCTTCACAGTCCAACTCTCACATTCATACATGACCACAGAAAAAACCATAGCCTTGACTAGTCGGACTGTAGTCGGCAAAGTAAGGTCTCTGCTTTTGAATATGCTATCTAGGTTGGTCATAACTTTTCTTCCAAGGAGTAAGCGTCTTTTAATTTCATGGCTGCAGTCACCATCTACAGTGATTTTCAAGCCCCCCAAAATAAAGTCTGACACTGTTTCCACTGTTTCTCCATCTATTTCCCATGAAGTGATGGGACCGGATGATGATCTTCGTTTTCTGAATGTTGAGCTTTAAGCCAACTTTTTTGCTTTCCTCTTTCACTTTCATCAAGAGGCTTTTTGGTTCCTATTCACTTTCTGCCATAAAAGTGGTGTCATCTGCATATCTGAGGTTATTGATATTTCTCCCAGCAATCTTGATTCCAGCTTGTGTCTCTTGGGATGTTCTAAAAACTAATTTTAAAAATAGTTCCTGCTCTTTAGAGTCATTCTTATCCCTATGGGGAACTTCATGCATAGGAATTGTACATTGTGATGGCACTGAAGATTTAAAACCAAATAACTAGGGCAGACTCTCCAGAAGCAAAGCTAATATTGAGTATGGAATTACAGAACCACAGCATCTGGACTATAAAGGACCCTTCAGAGCCATTAGCATTCTCTTCTGAAGTTGGAGCTCTCACTACAATGTCCCTGCTAAGTCATCATCCAGCTTTGGATTCAGTTCAGTGACATTACTTTGCCAACAAAGGTCCATGTAGTCAAAGCTATGATTTTTCCAGTAGTCATGTATGGACATGAGAGCCGGACTATAAAGAAAGCTGAGCCCCTAAGAAATGATGCTTTTGAACTGTGGTGTTGGAGAAGACTGTTGAGAGTCCCTCAGACAGCAAGGAGATCCAACCAGTCCATCCTAAAGAAATCAGTCCTGAATATTCATTGGAAGGACTGATGCTGAAGCTGAAACTCCAATACTTTGGCCACCTGATGCAAAGAACTGACTCATTTGAAAAGACCCTGATGCTGGGAAAGACTGAAGGCAGAAAAACGGGAGACAGAGGATGAGACAGAGGATGAGGACGGGCTCAATGGACATGAGTATGAGTAAACTCCGGGAGTTGGTGATGGACAGGGAGGGCTGGCGTGCTCCAGTCCATGGAACCACAAAGAACTGGACACGACTGAGTGACTGAACTGAATGAAATGCCAGGATCCTACATCCTTTCAGAGTGTCCATCTAATCCTGGGATGACTTTGCTGTTGGAGAGCCCCGTTCCATTTTTTAGGTGACCTTCATCTGATTCTATTCAGCAGGTGAGATGGTTAATTTTATGTGTTACTTGACTGGGCCAGGAAGAGACTGAGTGAAGCAGACTGCCATCCATAATGTGGGTAGGCATCATTCAATCAGTTGAAGGCAGGAAGAGAACAAAAGACTGAGTCTCCCCCCCAAAAAGACAATTCTTCTGCTTGGCGGCCTCTGAACTGAAAATCAGCTCTTCCTGTTTCCAGCCTTTGGACTCAAAGTGGGACATTGGCTCTGCAATTTTGATACTTGCATATCCTAATCTTGTGAGCCCATTCCTTATAATCTACCTATCTGTCCATCTATCCATTCATCCTATTGATTTTGTTTCTCTGGAGTATCCTAACACACCAGGTCATATAAAATAAGTTTAATGCCAGTCTTCTTGAGGAACTGCCAAATATCTTGACATGGTACTGAGCACCCTGATGCCTCTCTTCAATAACTAAAATACCTCAGTTCTTTATACAGCAAGGCTCCTGACTTCTTATCAATCCATCTTGGATTCCTTGAACCAAAATCCAAATTTACTGTGGGCTGATCTGAGCACAAGAGAGCAAGATCATCATCTCCTTGTTTTACATGTTATATTCCTATGGCAAAAGTCCAACTGAGCTTTGTTTCATCCATGTAATTCTGTTGCTTATATGTGTAACACAAATGCACATACATGTATATACCATCTACTGCTGTAAACTTATCACTCTTCTACTTCCTTGAGGTCATGATAGAAGGAAAGGGGGATGAATAAAGACATAAATAAGTTCCAAGCACATTAAAGCGGAGTGAAATAAGATTTAACAAGAGTTGTCTGACATACATAATCTTATTTTATCTTTATTTACAGATGTAAGGGGAACAATAGACACTTGGAACCTAAGTAACTTATCCACATCAGCATAGTTAAGAAGTAACTAAAATGGGGTTGAAGCCCAGGATACTCCGATCCTGAAACCAATGGGCTGTCTGCTGCCTCACACCATATAGCATGCACACTGTGGGCACTTAAAATAATTTACAGAGTAATATAAGATGATGGCATGAAACTATGAGAGAAATTACCCCAAAGAGGAAAAAAGGAGGAAAACTATAATGCAAGGAAAAATTAAGTAGCAAAGGTATTACTAATTCATCTATTAGTTATTTATATACTTTCCTATCCAATTCAATAATTTTCCTAGAAAAATTCTCACCATCAATAGCAGAATGTGTAGCAAAGGAGGCATAACTATAGGTTTACTAGGTGAGCTGGGGGTGAGGGAAATTGAATGAAAATAAAATACACACTCAATATTGTGATTGTTAACTTTAAAATTGGTTTTTATGATGAAAACTGCCAGTGCTGGGGAAACAGCAGTGTAGGAAAACAAAGGTTTTAAATATAAAACTATGAACTCCTATATACAATTCCGAAAAAACAGAAATAAAAGAGAAAGTCATTTAGTCTTGACCCTTGAAAAGCAGTCTAAAACATACCCATGCACAGTGACTAATAATGAAAGGGGAAAAATCTGCTATCTGACTACATTTTAGAAAAATTTGATACTGCACAGTTTTCATCCAGCCATAGGCATCAAAGTTTCTTGCTCACTGAAGGAAGCAACAGTGTGATATCTGAGTAGAATTCAGTTACCATCCATCATGAAAAACTAATACTGTATTCAGAAAGTGGGCATTTTGCACAGAGAGCAATACCATGAATCACAGTGTGCACACACATAGGCACACCCACACGCGTGGGAGTCTTTTCTCTCCATTTCTGTCAGTGCCGAATGGTGATGATCACTGATCTCTATGCATCCCACTCTCATGCAGCTTGCTTGGCAACACGCCTATTCTATAGAGCTACCAGCTGATGTTCTTGTATACCATGAATCACAGTGTGCACACACATAGGCACACCCACACGCGTGGGAGTCTTTTCTCTCCATTTCTGTCAGTGCCGAATGGTGATGATCACTGATCTCTATGCATCCCACTCTCATGCAGCTTGCTTGGCAACACGCCTATTCTATAGAGCTACCAGCTGATGTTCTTGGTGACGGCCTCAGAGATGTCCCTCTCCTTTTGGAGACCAAGTGGATTCTGCATAGAGGCCTGGCATCTTTACTGGGACAGCAAATGTGAGCATGGAACTCGGGGCTGAAAGTGGATTTCCTGCACAGCTGAGCCAAGGGCTTCCAACTGTCCAGCCAGATGTTTCTCTATATGGTCCTGGCAGCCATGTCTTGGGATAAGGCCAGAATCTGGCCTGATTTCTACACTGAAAAGCTTGATGGAATGCTGGGGTGGTGCCATCCCATAATAAAAGAAGTGGTCTTTCAGATTGGCATACCATTTCCATTTGCCTTGGGAGCCCCTCCAAAAGGAAGAGGGGCTTGAGGAAAAGCGGGTGTGTCCACCCAATTCATGCCAGGGCCTGGGCAGAGGAGGGGAGGGTGGGGGTTGGGGGAAAGTGGATGAAGAAAAGCTCTGAGTGACTGGAGGTCAGTGCCAGATGGAGCTGCAAGACAGTGCTTTGCCGCCTCCCTCTGCACATGTGTGGTCACCAGGGGATTGCCTGGCTATGCACACTGCTTCACATCTGTCAGCTAAATCAAAGATGCATAATTGAAGATGCAAAGCAAGAAACATTACGTGGTTCACAAGGCTCCCCAGAGGATTTCAGATCTATAATCCAGTGAGGAGATTTTAATGAGACATGAGCCTAGTGCTCTCATCTGTGAGAGAGGATCTCACTCCAGCTGTGCTCATGGATGTGGAAAACTTCTTTTGCAAAATACAGGCAGTCTTTCTTGACTGGTCACTGCTTGCCCATTTCTCCTAGAAGCCTTTGGCCTTCCTGCCAAAGAAATGCTTCTTTTGAAGCCTGGGCAATTTCTGAACAGGAGGAAGACTCAAGAGTTGCTATGATTGAAGCTTTAGGATGAACATGTCAGGGAAAGGTGTGCTAGATAAGAACATGGACCTGGTATTATTTCTTAGACCCAAATTTAAGCATTTCCAAATGTTTAATCATAAAAGTAATTCAAGGTTTGACTTTCCACTCAAACAATACATAAATATGGCAAGTGTGAAGTAAACGTGTAAATAGGATTTCTTGCTCACATTCCTAGAACAGTGCTTCCCAGATGTTCTGAGGTAAAGGAATAAATTTTCCTTATCTCCAATCCTTGTGGACCAATACTTTTGAAAACACAATAAAAATGAATTACTAGAACAATTACCAAAAACCACCCAAAGGCATATAAAGTAAAAACCCATCCAAAAAAAAAATGTTTAAGTTCAACAGATCACACACACTTGTATGTAGTGAAAATATCAATTTGCTGTAACATTTTTAAGGCCTCTCAATTTCTATACTCATTGTGGACCACACTTTGACAACTCATTTTCCACTGGAGATTTTTAAAACTTTCTACACATATCAAACATATGTACATTCAGGTATATGTTTTTAAACATAAGAGGAATCATAGTATACATATTGATATATAACTTGCCTTTTATACTTAATATATTCTTACATCTTTCATATTAGTTCTTAAAAAAATCAACCTCATTCTTTTTTGTGGCTGCCAGGCATCCAATATTATGAATACACTACAGTTATTTTTAGCTAGTCTCAATATTTATGGGCATGCAGATGGTGTCTAGATTTTGCTTATAGTCAAAATTTGATGGCATGGCCCAGAAATGGCGTGGTGTTAATTCCATATGCCTTTTGATGCCAGTGTCACCACTAGCGTTTGTTAGAACTTAGACATTGTGAGCAAAAGCAAAATTTCTTGCAGTCCAAAGGTTCTTTTCCCTCAAACCAGCTCGCTGGGCTCCTTGAGAGTAACATTGGTGGTGAAATAACTCAAATAAGCATTTATCACCACAGGGTATTAAAAAGCAGAGAAATTACTTGGCCTACAAAGATCTATATTGTCAAAGCTATGGTTTTTCCAGTAGTCCTGTACAGATGTGAGAGCTGGACAATAAGAAAGGCTGAGCGCCAAAGAACCGATGCTTTTGGACTGTGGTGCTGGAGCAGACTCTTGAGAGTCCGTTAGACAGCCAGGAGATCCAACCAGTCCATCCTAAAGAAAATCAACCCTGATTACTCATTGGAGGGACTGATGCTGAAGCTGAAGCTCCAATACATTGGCCACCTGATGCAAAGAGCTGACTCNCTGAGCGCCAAAGAACCGATGCTTTTGGACTGTGGTGCTGGAGCAGACTCTTGAGAGTCCGTTAGACAGCCAGGAGATCCAACCAGTCCATCCTAAAGAAAATCAACCCTGATTACTCATTGGAGGGACTGATGCTGAAGCTGAAGCTCCAATACATTGGCCACCTGATGCAAAGAGCTGACTCATTGGAAAAGACCCTGATGCTGGAAAAGATTGAAGGCAGGAGGAGAAGGGGACAGCAGAGGATGAGCTGGCTGGATGGAATCACTGACTCAATGGACATGAGTTTGAGTAAACTCTGGGAGATGGCGAAAGACAGGGAAGCCTGGCATGTGGCAATCCATGGGGTCACAAAGAGTCAAATACAACAGAGTGAGTGAACGACAATAATGGCATAAGGCATCTTCTTCAGAGGTTGCAAGACTAAAGGCGATGCGAATGAACACTTTTAATGGGAAAGCTTTGTCTTTTCCATTGAGTGGCAGAAAAGTGAATATCCAACAAGAATGCAGGTTGCCTCGGGAGTCTTGCACACCACTGCCCCTCAGCTAATGCTCAGTTCTTAACTTGGTGTTTCAGAGTTCAGCAGAGAGCCCACATGAAGGGGAGGTCTGCCTGGTGACTAACCTCAGCTTAGGGCCCAGTTCCTCTCTGGCAGTCTTTTCCCTGAATTTGGGGCTCCACATGATTACCTGCCTGAGTTTCTACATTGCTGCTCAGGCTTCAGGTGGCCCATTGTGGGAGCAGTCAGCTTTGAGTGTGTAAACCACACTCCCAGGCAGGCAGGTCTAGTCAAGATGAACCTGAGCATTTGGCTCCAGTACTCTCGCTCCAGGCAGAGGGCACGACCCAGGGAGAGGTGGGGTGTTTTTGATGTTTATATTTCAGATATCTCCAACACAGCCAATTATGTCAGGTCCCCGGGCATGTATGGAGCTACTGGAAAGGCTTTTGTGTTGAAGGCAAAACTGCTCAAGTAGAAAGACAAGTTTCCTTTCTCCTGGGTTAGCTAGGTCAAAAGGAAAAGGAGGTTCTAGACTTGTACCATGAAGTTCATCCTCTTGGGTTTGGTTAACCCAGATGGGGGAAATCCAGCAATAACTTCCCTCTGTGTTTTCCATCAAGAAGAGAAATAATTTTGGATATTCCAAAGGCTTCCCTGGTGGCTCAGAGGTTAAAGCAACTGCCTGGAATGCTGGAGACCTGAGTTCAATCCCTGGGTCGGGAAGATCCCCTGGAGAAGGAAGTGGCAACCCACTCCAGTATTCTTGCCTGGAGAATCCCATGGATGGAGGAGCCTGGTAGGCTACAGTCCATGGGGTCACAAAGAGTCGGACACGACTGAGCGACTTCACTTTCACTTTTCACTTTAAAGGCTCTCAAGACCCGACACTCTCTTGCATGAGAACTAAACGCATACTGTGAGGCAGTGAGGGGACCTAATTCTTTGGTCTTGCTAAAACCTCCAATGGTCCTGAGGAGAGCAGCCCTGAGTAGAAGCAGACAGACAAACAACCCAGTGAATGGATGAGCTTCACCAAAGGCTGATCCACTTCCCTTCTGGAACGAGCATGCTACATGTCAAAGGAGGCGGAAGAGAGCTTTGGGTAACAACCGAGAGACAAAGGGACATTCTCATTACGAACCCCTGTTGTCTGGGCTCCGAGGTGACACCCCGAGTCCCAGGCATCGTCTGCACTGGGAGAGGACTCAGGGCCTGGCATTTCCTCTGTGATCTGCCAGCCCCTAACGTGCAGCTCCTGTAGGATTTTTTTTCTGAAAACCCTGCAAAGATCCCTTTGAGTGGAAACCTGCCCCAGCAGGCCTGCCTTACACATCCCTTCAGAAATGTTTTCTTTTTCCTCTGAACATGCACTTTGGTGAGGGCAGCCTTCCTACTCTCAGCCTCTTTTGTATGAAAGTAAGGTTGCCATCTAAATCCAGGGAAAGTATTTTAAAATGCATACCTAGTTTCCTTCTCAGAAAGGCAGGAGACCCTTTCCTTGTAAACATCATTCCATTTCAAAGTTCTTAGAAAGACATTTTGTTGCGCTGACATGGAAATGCTTACTCCTGTCTTCAGTCTCCCTGATTCCCTAAAACTCTCCACAGATAGGCTCTAAATGTTTCACGTTGCTGACATAACCCCTTGGCTCCAAGCGAGCTCCCATAACCCTCATGATCTCTTTCTGCTGTTTGGTTTAAGATGACCTCATTTATGTCTTATGGGGAGAAAATCACATCCCAGAGGGGGAAAGGCCAGGATCAAAGAGCAACTTGGTTAATACAGGTAGGAAAAGATCACTCATTTCCCCCTCACAGCATATAACTCTCATCTCCAGATGACAGTGGCTGGTGGCTCAGAAGTAAAGAACCTGTCTGCAATGCAGGAGACTCAGGCTTGACGCCTGGACGGGGAAGATCCCCTGGAGGAGGGCATGGCAACCCACTCCAGTACTCTTGCCTAGAGGATCCCACGGACAGAGGAGCCTGGCGGGGCTGCAGTCCCTAGGGGTTGCACAGAGTTGGACACAACTGAAGCGGCTAAGCAGCAGCAGCAGAGCAGTTACAAGAGTAGCTTGCTGAGCACCTGGGAAATCTCTTCCTTACATCGTTTCAGTAAATGATGCAGTGGACGTCTTTCCAGGCATGTGTTCAACCCGGATGAGTGAGGAGAGATCCTGGCTGTTCACTGGCCGCTTACTGAGGACTCGTGCAGCAGTGATGTACCCGGGAGATGTGGACGCTACATCCAAGGCAGCAAAGCCTGCCTCCCCGGTGATGGACCCTTCTCAATGCTTGCTCCGCATAATCGCAAGCCATGGCAAAGTCAGCCCAATTCACATTTTACTAGGCACGACTAAATACTTTGCTGTTATTGTTTAGTTGCTAAGTCACGTCCGACTCTTTGGCGACCCCGGGGGACTGTAGCCCGCCAGGCTCCTCTGCCCATGGGATTTCCCAGGCAAGAATACTGGAGTGGGTTGCCATTTCCTTCTCTAGGAGATCTTCCTGACCCAGGAATTGAATCCATGTCTCCTGCACTGGCAGGTGGATACTTTACTGCTGAGCCAGTGGGGAAGTCCGACTAAATAATTACTGTGACATTATTACCATGTTGGTTTATGAAGCTAGGGTCAAAGAAAAGGCCATGTGGATGGTAATATCTGAAGAAGGAACTCTACATTTTTTTTTTCTTGCATTGTCTTATGAAGGCAAGGAGAAGTTTGGCCCCAATGACATCATGTCAGATTTTCTAGGAGTGAAAAATTAAAATTAAACACAAAACTAAGCCCATTCCCTGCCTGTCACTGGGGAGGAGCTATCAACTCCATATCAGCACACCAGGGTTCCTCTAAGCATCTACAGCTTTTCTGTCCTACAGGGAACGGCTTAGCTAGAGATGTCTCAGAGCAAACAGCTACCTCAATTTTTTTAACCATCTGGCAAATTTATTGAAATCATAGATTAATTTTGGTAGAATTGACATCTTCCCAGCATTGAACATTTAGCTAAGTCATCTTTAATTTCTCTTAATGCAGTTTTCATTGCAGAAACCTTGCACATCTTTATTTAGATTTCTTCCTAGATATTTAATGTTTTCTTGCAGTCACTATAAATGTCATATTTTTAGAGCTTAATTTTCTGATTATTGCTGCTATATAGGAATGCAACCGAATTTTTTTACATATTGATTCTTTATCCAGCACTGTTTTATTCCATTAGGTTCATGATGCTGAAGCTGAAACTCCAATACTTTGGCCACCTGATGTGAAGAGCTGACTCATTGGAAAAGACCCTGATGCTGGGAAAGATTGAGGGCAGGAGGAGAAAGAGACGACAGAGGATGAGATGGTTGGATGTAATCATCGACTCGATGGACATGGGTTTGAGTGGACTCCGGGAGTTGGTGATGGACAGGGAGGCCTGGCATGCTGCGGTTTATGGGGTTGCAAAGAGTTGGACACGACTGAATGACTGAACTGAACTGAGGTTCATGATATTTTATCTCATTTATAAGCCACTGGTTCTGCGGGTGAATATTTCATTTAAACTTTTTGTGATTAATTATATCAGTTATTCAGAAAAGTGTTTTAAATGGTTTCTAATTCCCTGGTGGTCCAGTGGTTAGGAATCCACCTTTCAATGCTTGGGACATGAGTTCAGTCCCTACAGGGCAGGGGGAAACTAAGATCTCTCATTCCTCAGGGCAACTAAGCCCATGCATCACAACTAGAGAAGCTCATGTGCCACAACCAGAGCATGCTGAAACAAAGACCCAGCACAGCCAAAGGAAAAAAAAAGTTAACATATCTATGACCGTGGATTTATCTCTTTCTCCTTTAAGGTCTGTCAGTTTATGCTTTATGTACTTTGAAGTTACATCACCAACCCATTTAAATCTCGTTAATTTTTGAAAATGTTTTCACCTTCCGTCTAACTCCCTCTCTCATTTCCGTACCTACTGATGACATGGAATGCCAGAGTGTGTGTGTAGGAGAGAACACTTCTGGAGAATACTCAGCTCCTTCCCAAAGAGAGAGGGAAAGGGGAATGGAGGAAGGATGATCATAGAGATAAGAAAGGAAGAGGGAGAAAAAAAAGAAAGAAAGAAGAGACAGACAAGAAAGGAAAAGAAAAAGGGTATCAAATGGTTTCTGCCTCATTATTTTTCATTGCTGCCAAGGTTGCTGGCACATTCTTAGAGACTGCAGAGTCTGTTCCTTGAAAACCAGCTAGATGTCTAGACCAGGCTTAAAGGCATCTCTTTAATTACAGCCACAGAGCTGTTCCTCTTCCCTTTCATCTCGGGCTTTGCTGGGGCTCGGCTCTGGCCCTTGCCATCATCTTCTGAAAGGTTAGATATACCATGTCACCATTCAGTTTGTGCATCCAAACAGAAGCCTTGAAGCATTTTTCTCTCGCTTAGGTTGGCACGGCAGCCCACAGGGTGTGACTTTGCTACTCTCTCTCATCCTTTTTTTGTTCTCCTATTGAGCACATATCATATTAGTGTCCTGCCTTGTGCCAGACATGTCTTCAGGACAGCATTCACTTTAGACAGCTTCCTTGAAGGTGCAGCAACTCTGTGCCTCTCTCTCAAGAAAGGCAAACCAGGAACATATCTGCTGCTCTCTATAAATAGAGTTGGCTCATTTTAAAGCTGACCCAATCAAGTCGCACAGCCTGCTAATGAGCATTTTAAAATGACTTGCAACAACTACTGAAAATCAGTTAATCTGCACAAATGTTCATGGAGATCATAAGCTGTATTGTGTAAATAAAGGAACAAACCAATAATCGTAACTGACTTCTCAGAGGTCACACAGCTGGTTGGAAAGGAGCCAGTTTAAGAGCTTAGTTTGTGAATCACTCTTCCGATATACCAACATTAGGGTATGTTTGCATAGAAGTGACTTAATTAAAATGGGATTGAGCTACAGAAATAGAAATGATATATGAAAATATGAACGACAGCATTTAGTAGTTTGATCAGATTATCAAGTCAGCTACAAAGATATACAGATCGATGCATACTAGATCAGGATTCAAGGATATAGTGAATTCTGGTTATTAGGCGATAACTATTCATCTTGTATGGATACTTTTTAGGATCTTAGTTGTTGTTGTTTTCTTTTTGTTCTTCCTACTGCCAGATGTCTGTTTATACTATCACTTAAAAATGGCCTATGGGGACTTCTCTGGTAGTCCAGGGGTTAAGAATCCGCATTGCAATGCAAAGGACACAGGTTCCATCCCTGGTCATGGAACTAGGATCCCACATGCTGTGGGGCAACTAAGCTCAAGTGCTACTTCTACTGAGCCCACGCACCACAACTAGACAGAAGCCCTCATGAAGAAACAGAGAGGCTGTATGTTGTCATGACTGATCCCACATGCAGCAACTAAGACCCCAAACCACCCAAAATAAAATAAGTAAATAATAAATAAATGTTTTTAAAAGATGAAAAAAATTGATATATAGATAAGAGAGGAGAAAATGTATAGCTCAAATCTGCTCATTTTTATTGTCAAAATGTAGGTATCATAAGGGATTATAGGTAGATTTCAATAACATGAAAGCTATATTTGCATGTGCAAGAAGGTACCATGAGTGATAAACTTAGCAAGGGCAACAGCTAGTTAGACTTCTTACAGAACAGTTGTGCTCTCTGCCAGTGACAGTACAGAATAGATTCAGAAAAATTTAATCTCAATAGTAGAAATGATACTATTAATACAAATTCATGTCGGAGTGCTTATTACATATCAGGCACTGAGTAATTTTATACATATTATGTCATCTATTTTTCATGATAAGAGACTCGATTTTCTTAATTCCATTTTTACCAGCTGAAGAAATGGAGCCCAGTTAGCAGTACCAGTGGTGGAGAGAGAGGGGTTCTGGGTCCGAGTGCTGCCTTTCACTGAAAATTGCTCGCCTGGCCCGGCCCTCAGTGGAAACTGGGTCTCTGTCTTGGGAAGGGCAGCTCTGAGGCTTGTTCTAAGTCACAAAAACAGCAAGAATGTGAAACTTACATGTGTAACATCACAATCAAGGGGGTATTTTGGAACCTCAGACTTCCCTGAATATTGCAGACTCATCTCAGCTTGAAAAGTCTAAACTCTAATCAATTCTAATCTAACACATGGTCATCAAGCCTTTAAAGTCTATAACTGGGTCCTAGTTCAAATCCTAGCTCTGATACTTGGCAGCTGTGTAACCTTGACATGGATCTTTCTAAGCTTTAGCTTCTTCATCTGTAAAATGAGATGTTATGCTGGCCTTGCTGAGCTGGTATGGGGATTGAGATAATGTTTATAAAGAGCTTACACCTTTGCCCTGGTTCATGGTAAGCCCTTAATAAATGTTAGTATTACTGCATCTCTGTAGCATAAAGTAGAGTTTAAGAATATGTCACTGAATTAATCCAACATACTTAGACAATGTAGCCAAAATAAACCCATTACCTAAATTACATAGACCCTCATAGTTACATGAATGCAAACACATGAGTTTATAACTTACTATAAGGTGAACATCATGTGATAATTATCTCTGTCTAAGTTTTAAAAGCCTGCATTAAACTATGCAAAGCAAGGAGATTAAATCTGGGAATTTTAAAAAGTAACACTGTAATTTTATAAAACAAGGGAGACATGCTAATTAAATTATATTCAATATAGGCTTCCAAACATAGAGTAAAAAATGGGCATACTGATTCTAAGATGAGATTGAATTAGGACTGCAGAGGCCCTACACACACACACACACACACACACACACGCTCCTCTGGCACAGGACCCAGCTGGGCTATGGTATATCTGGAGCCCTAATAGTTGAGGTAGTGGTCTAACACAAAGCAGCCCACCAGCAGGGGCGACCGAGACCAGAGCTTTCTCAGGAACGGGCGACAGCGCTGCTCAGCTGTTCTGATGGCAGGCCCCTTCTCCGTGGACTTCCCTCTCCCCTCACTGGGATATTACGGGCTCCCGCCCTCTCTTTTTTAAACGTTTGTCCGTCTTTGGGTATTTTTGGCTGTGCCGGCTCTTCCCCTGGTTGCCGTCTCTCTGGGTGTTTCTCCAGCGGTGGCGCGCGAGCTGCTCGTCGCAGCGGCGTCTCTGGCCGTGAAGCACAGGCTCTCGGGGCCACAGGGCCCAGCAGCTGCCGGTCTGGGGCCCTGGAGCCTGAGCACAGCAGCCGTGCTGCCCGCGTTTAGTCGCCCCTCGGCATGCGGAATCTTCCCGGTAGGGGACTGCACCCACGTCTCCTGCGTTGGCAGAAGGATTCTTTACCACTGAGCCACGGGGGAAGCCCTATTTGCTCTCTTCACCGCTAACTGCTCCTCTGTACAGACGGCAATACACAACACTCCATACAGAATACTCATTATACAGTGTTCACACAGAAGACTCAAAATACCACCCTTGACACAGAAAACGCAACGTACAACATCCAATACAGGATACTCTAGCCCCAGAGTCTCTGCTGGCCTATAGGTTCTTACTCAGTTGTCTGCTTGATACCTCCTGGAACCCGAAACTCAGCACATCCAAAATCAAACTCTCATCCCACACAAAGCCAGTTTCTCCATCCATCTTCTCAACTTCTGTTCATGGTCAGCAGCCTCAGAGCCTCTTGAATTGCCAAGTCATTCCCTTCTGAAATATCTTTTTTTAGGTGCCCCTCCCATTTCCCTGGGTCTAGCCTCCACTCCTGCCAGAATTTGTCATCGGTTCCCCCACCTTGTTCCATCTCTCCCAACTATGATCTAAACTCTTGTTTTTCTTACTGTGAGTTGTAGCCCATCTCTGAGTTATGAAAATCAATTACAACTAGTACTATTTAAAAAACAAAAAACAAAAAACAAATAATACAACAGAATAGAAAGTATCAGTGTTTTGCATATGGTAAAGATACTTATTTTACACAATTTTGCTTCAATTTAAAACATGTTTTAAATATACATGCACTAGGTTGCAATACTAAATGTATTTCTTACTATGGGTTGTGATCAAAGAAGAGTGAAAGATATTGGTCTGAAGTGTACATTCCTTTCAGACTAATGTTCCTAAAGTGCAGATCTGGTCCCGTGGCTCTCCTCCTCAAAAGCCTGCTGACCCCAGGAAGGGCCCACTCTCACTCTGGGTTCCACAACCTTTCTGATTTGGTCTAAGCCCCTTTCTAGTGTATCGCCTACTGCTTGTCTTCACAAGCTCTGACCCAGAGCGGGCTGTTACGTGTTCCTTGCATCTACTCCGGGCTTCCCATCCTCTGAGTCTTTGCTTCCTCTGCCTGCCCCAGACTCTCTGAGATACCCACATGTTGACTTGACTTCAGTGATTCTACATTTCAGGGTCTGTTGTAAAGGATCAGGCCTTGGAGTCACATCAACCAGAGACTGACTCCAGGTTCTGTCACTTACTCTGTGGGCAAGTTATATAATCTTCCAACTGACTGTCTTCATCTCTAATTGCCACCTTGGGGGAAGCCCCAGTGGCTCAGTGGTAAAGTTTCCACCTGTAGGAGATGTGGGCTCAATCCCTGGATCAGGAAGATCCCCTGGAGAAGGAAATGGCAACCCACTCCAATATTCTTGCCTAGAGAATCCCATGGACAGGGGAGCCTAGTGGGCTACAGTCCATGGGGTCGCCAAAGAGTCGGACACGACTGAATGACTAAACGACAACATGAAGGACCTTGTAGGATTGGCATGAGGATTATATAAAATAAAGCATACAATGCATTCAGCATACTGTGTGGCAGCCAGTAGGTATCTATGAATGGGAGTCTATGCCTTCAACATGGCAATACTGGGTGATGATATTTATATTTCTAATGGTATGTGTGTGTGTGTGCGTACATGCGTGTGTGCTATGCTCAGTTGTGTCTGACTCTTTGCGACCCCATGGACCCCTGCCAGGCTCCTCTGTCCTTGGGATTTCCCAGGCTGGAATATTAGGGTGGCTTACCATTTCCTACTCCAGGGGATCTTCCTGACCCAGGGATCGAACCTGCATCTCTTGTGTCTCCTGCACAGGCAGGCAGATTCTTTATCACTACGCCACTTGGAAAGCCCTTCTAATGATATAGCTACCACTTATATTGTTATAAGTATAAACAAATATAACAAAACATCAGGCATATTGGAGAATCTCAAATATTGGAGACACTTAAATATTAGTTTCTTCTTTTTGTCCTCCAAGCTCTTTCTAATTTTATTGTTTTAAATTAAGTGATTCTTGTGCTTGTTAACATTTCAGTGGACTTAATATTCCTAGGTTAGGAATTTTAAAAAATCTATCTGCTGTATCTTATAATGCTTTAGTAAAATGGCTTTTATACAAGTAGTATTAAAAAAAAAAATGGAATGGACTTGGAAGCAGAAATGTTACCGTGCTGTATTCTGGCCAGAAAAAAAGTTCTACATCTGCATGTGGGACCTGCATAAACCAACTAAGAGTGATTATTCTGATTTTCTTCCGAAATCACAGGATGGTTGCATGTATGTAAAACTTAAAGTCTATGTCCAGGAGTACCTCTCCTTAGAGTAAGCAATAGATTGTGGTATTACAATTTGCCTTAAAACTATGACGATCAAATCTATAAATTCTATGTGGAATTTTGGGAAAATCAGTATAAAAGTTAAAAGTGTGAGAATCTGAAACTAGTTTTATTTTGCTTTTAGGAGAAAAAGGAGCCATCAAATCTTGAAAAGCTGGAGTGAGTCAAATATACCCAAGATCAAATGTGTGAATCCCAGGGCTGCACTTACTCACTTTTTGCAGGGAATGCTCTTTTCCTACTAATCCATTATGCTAATACATATGCCACATTTTATGAGGCCAAGGTGAAAACTAATCAGGCTCTATTGTAACTAAGCCTGTTTAGCTGACACATGACACCCACAAGGATTTCTAGCCCAGCAAATCAAGCCCGCTGGTATCTGCTGGGAGGTGATGAATAATGAGGTAATCACAAAGGATTGTCTTGCCAGGGCACTTTGTGAGGAGGTGGCAAAACAGGCTTGGGATCTGAAGTTTTAACCCTTTTTTACTGGACATCTGGTGCTACAGATGCTGCTGAAATGAAGTGGCTGTAACCCTGACACGCATCTGGGCCCGCTCCTGTGGCGCTGCTTCCCTGAAATCTGCAGTGTGGAAAAGCATGTAGCTGCCTGCAGAGCTGCACTCTAAGGATTTTCAGGATTCCATCCGACTGCTCACCTTTCTGTGGCCCTGGAGTCACCCACCAGCAACAGCCTTTGTTGAACAGCTTCAGTGCATTTGGGATAGGCTTTGTATTTTAAGCATCAGAGAAGGAAGGGCCCAATAAGCTGCTGACCTGGAGAAGGTGGTGAAAAGGAGCCAGCCTCAGGGTGAGAAGGAGCAAGAGAGATGCGCCTAACATCAGTGTTAGGGGCCAAATGAACCAGGAGAGAAGCAATCATGTCTCTTCCTGTTAGTGCTGATGGCCTTAAAACACCAAGAGAAAACCCGAATCAGTAAACTGACTCGGGCTTAACTACCAATTAATTAATTTTAAGGAATGAATGATTAAAATGATCTTAATGTCTACCCCTCTTTTTTAGAGTAGCACTGCCTGACTCTTATTCTGACTTCACAGTCACTGCTTCTGACTTTCCCAAGCATCCTAATTGTAGCTGAGGCATCTCTGTTAGTTGCTCCGTCGTGTCTGACTCTTTGTGACCCCATGGACTGTATGTAGCCCGCCAGGCTCCTCTGTCCATGGAATTCTCCAGGCAAGAATACTGNAGAGTAGCACTGCCTGACTCTTATTCTGACTTCACAGTCACTGCTTCTGACTTTCCCAAGCATCCTAATTGTAGCTGAGGCATCTCTGTTAGTTGCTCCGTCGTGTCTGACTCTTTGTGACCCCATGGACTGTATGTAGCCCGCCAGGCTCCTCTGTCCATGGAATTCTCCAGGCAAGAATACTGGCGTGGGTAGCCAGTCCCTTCTCCAGCGGATCTTCCTGACTCGGGGATCAAACCCAGGTCTCCCTCACTGCAGGCAGATTTGTTACCCTCTGAGCCACCAGGGAAACCCAGCACCCTTAGTCCCTCTGGCTGCGGCAAGGAGACACAAATTGCTCTCTGTTGACCAAAAGCTGCTTTCAGACAGACCTGGGTTCAAATCTTTCCAGATTCTATGATAATGGGAAGGTGACTTAACTGCTCTAAATCTTAGCTTCCATGTCTGCAAAATGAGATAAATAGAAACCATATTTAGAAGATATGAAGACAATATTGTTTAGAAGACAAATGGATCATGAAAGGACAAGCCTAGTGCCATGCCTGGGGAAGTACCCAACAAATGGTAGCTAGTATTATAATTGGGCTTCCCAGATAGCTCAGTGGTAAAGAATCTGCCTGTTGATGGAGGAGATGTGATTTCGATCCCTGGGTCAGTAAGATTTCCTGGAGAAGGAAATGGCAACCCACTCCTATATTCTTGCCTAGAGAATTCAATGGACAGAGGAGTCTGGTGGGCTACCGTCCATGGGGTTGCAAAGAGTTGGACAGGACTTAGTTGGACAGGACCTTAAAACAACAAGGTATCATGATTGTTCCAGGTGATAAAAACATACATGCTAGATTTTCTTTATATTTCTTCACAAAGCCATGTGGTATCACTTGATGTGATGTCCCCTGGCATTGTTGCAGCTGAGGATAAGGGGAACATGATGATAGGGTGTTACTAAAAGTCCAGATAAAACAGATTTACTTGGAAGTGTAAAAGTGGGGCTCTTTAGATAATGTGACTCAAGATTCCTTTGTGTTCATTTTCTTTCTTTGTTCTAGTTAATATTTCTATCACACTTCTAACAACGACAAACTTTTCCTCTCCCTGGCAATTGTTCACTTCAGTTTAGTCACTCAGTCGTGTCTGACTCTTTGCAATCCCATGAATTGCAGCACGCCAGGCCTCCCTGTCCACCAACTCCCAGAGTTCACTCAAACTCATGTCCATCGAGTCAGTGATGCCATCCATCCATCTCATCCTCTGTCATCCCCTTCTCCTCCTGCCCCCAATCCCTCCCAGCATCAGAGTCTTTTCCAATGAGTCAACTCTTTGCATGAGGTGGCCAAAGTATTGGAGTTTCAGCTTTAGCATCAGTCCTTCCAAAGAACATCCAGGACTGATCTCCTTCAGAATGGACTGGTTGGATCTCCTTGCAGTCCAAGGGACTCGCAAGAGTCTTATCCAGCACCACAGTTCAAAAGCATCAATTCTTCAGCGCTCAGCTTTCTTCACAGTCCAACTCCCACATCCATACATGACCACTGGAAAAACCATAGCCTTGACAAGATGGACCTTTGTTGGCAAAGTAATATCTCTGCTTTTCAACGTGCTATCTAGGTTAGTCAAAACTTTCCTTCCAAGGAGTAAGCGTCTTCTAATTTCATGGCTGCAGTCACCATCTGCAGTGATTTTGGAGCCCCCCCAAAATAAAGTCTGACACTGTTTCCACTGTTTCCCCATCTATTTCCCATGAAGTGATGGGACCGGATGCCATGATCCTCGTTTTCTGAATGTTCAGCTTTAAGCCAACTTTTTCACTCTCCTCCTTCACTTTCATCAAGAGGCTTTTTAGTTCCTCTTCGATTTCTGCCATAAGGGTGGTGTCATCTGCATATCTGAGGTTATTGATATTTCTCCCGGCAGTCTTGATTCCAGCTTGTGTTTCTTCCAGTCCAGCGTTTCTCATGATGTACTCTGCATATAAGTTAAATAAGCAGGGTGACAATATACAGCCTTGACGTACTCCTTTTCCTATTTGGAACCAGTCTGTTGTTCCATGTCCAGTTCTAACTGTTGCTTCCTGACCTGCATATAGGTTTCTCAAGAGGCAGGTCAGGTGGTCTGGTATTCCCATCTCTTTCAGAATTTTCCACAGTTTATTGTGATCCACACAGTCAAAGGCTTTGGCATAGTCAATAAAGCAGAAATAGATGTTTTTCTGGAACTCTCTTGCTTTTTCCATGATCCAGCAGATGTTGGCAATTTGATCTCTGGTTCCTCTGCCTTCAGTTCAGTTCAGTCGCTCAGTCGTGTCTGACTCTTTGCGACCCCACGAATCGTAGCACGCCAGGCCTCCCTGTCCATCACCAACTCCCAGAGTTCATTCAGACTCACGTCCATCAAGTCAATGGTGCCATCCAGCCATCTCATCCTCTGTCATCCCCTTCTTCTCCTGCCCCCAATCCCTCCCAGCATCAGAGTAGCTTAAAATTCTTTTCAAAATATGTAGACCCATTTTTTCCCCCACAAAAACAGAATCCATGACAAAGAAACTGAACACATCTCTCAGCAGAAAACCTCAAGCGGCACAGAAATAGGAAAACTGCTGTGTCCTTGTTATGTTTACATATCTTTAATGGAGACTTCTCTCAGACTTTTTCTGGGGCCACCATTGTCTTCTGTCTTATTTAGTGTCACATCCTCAAAGGGCCTGGCATGGTACCTTGTTTAAAGAATGAAAAATCTACATTTCCTCTCAGATCGGAGACTGTCTCTGAACAGAGCAGCTACATGTGTTCAGAGAGTTGTCTAGAATTCATCTTCCCCCAAGTCAAGGGCCTCTGGTCTAGACAGAGCTTGTCTCTATGCCTGGGACCTGAAGGATTGCCCTGCTTGGTTTATATCTATTTCAGAAAGCATTACACCATGTATACACAGCATTTGTTGTTGATTATTTATGATTTGTGGTGATTTCTAGAAAACTTCAGGCCTCAGGCTCTTGGTGAGGCATATAATCCCCTATTATAACTGTTTCTATGAGGAAATCGGATTTGACTTATGTCTTTCCTACTTACCTTGCCTTTACTGGGAGGATAGGTAGGTTTGGAGGCTGTTTGTGTTTCACTTTGCCATATGTAATTATAATAGGTATATAGTCAGTCTTAAGAATTGGTTGGCTATATTCTGTTTCTCCTGAAACTATCTTGACTTCCAGCATATCTGTTTTATTTAGATGCTGTTTACCTTATGTTCTGCTGTCCACCTTAAGCTCAAATTTAAACTTAAAGGCCCTTATTGGGGATCAGGTCTAAGGTGCCGGATTCTGACTTCACAGAGCAGTAACTGATATGTCAACATTCCACTGTGATAAACAACAGGTGAAGATGTAGGTCTTCAAGAATAATCTCTTGTTAGCTCAAGTTTTGCTGTTTGACAGCCCATCTGGTTTTCAGTCTGCTGCTATATTTAAATCTTTAATAAACTTAAAAAAATTACTACCTAAAATTTTGCTTAATTTGTAAATCTCACCATTTCTTGAGTTCTATACGAGTTCTACAAAAACAGAAACACTACAACCGAAACAACAAAAAAATATACAAAAATAAATCACTGATTCAATCTTATTTTTTGCAATTGTCATTTTTGGATGATAGCCAAGAATGAATTTTTTTTTTTTTGATGCAGCTTATGAATTCAAAGTACAACTCTTTCCATTGTTATCAGAACAAAGATCACTCACTCTGAATGGCTCAAGATATGTAAACACAGCTGGTCTAATAGCTTGAGTAGCAATGAAATACTGCACAGAAGAGCTGGATTCAGGTGTGACCTAAAGACTCAGATGCTCTTGCACAGAAAGCCCAGAGGCTGTACATTCTATTCCTGATCTATACAATCTACTCCTGATTGAGAAGAAAAACTTGTGCTCTCTAGAGAAGTTTCCTCCTTGATAAAACTTAGAACTAGATTTAGCCTTTCGGATTTCCCAGATAAGTAAGATTTCAAAAAATGTTGGGGGACTCAGATAAAACTGCCAACTTTCAATCATGCTTAGTAAGAAGCCTAAAAAAATCTACCATCTCTATCATTTTATTAAAAAAGAACATTTTAACATGAAAGTATTAATAAAGGATACCCTTTTAAAATTGAATACATTTAAGCTTTACCAAAATCTCTGTCTTCTTATTTTGCAGGGTACCAGAGAACGGTTTATTACACACAGTGTGGTGTTTGGGCTCAGTGGCCTCGTCATCCTCTGGTAAGAGTTGTTGACACACTGATATCTGAATCCACAAGCAGCATCAGGTGGGGACCACTTTCCTCAGAGCCAGGCGAACGGAGAGCCTGTAAAACGAGCCTGTAAAACCCTAACATTTCACAGAATGTGCCACTTCAAGGCCACATTTTGGCCACAAAGTAAGGCTGGCATGCTGCCTGGGCTCCTTCGGGGGCGAGTCATGCCACTGAGAGCCTCTGTGAGCTGTGAAAAGAGAGAGAACTCTTGTAGCCTGGCATTTGGCACTCATATTTCAACTGTACTAGAAGCAAAGCAAGGGAATTGTTTTTAGTATTTTAAAATCTCATCCAGACCTTCCAAACTTCATGTTTTGAAATCCTTGATATTTGCAAGGGATAAATCCTAAGACACACCCCCCCCCAAAAAAAATCCTCCAAACCCGTGAATATGATTTTTGCACAGGTTCCTCATGTTTTAAAGAATTAATTTGGGTTTTTTGTTCGTTTGTTTGTTTTTTGAGACATATTTATTCCCAAAGCATATCATCTTCTAGAACTAGGCAACTTTTGAAAGATTTACTCACTTTATCCTTCATATGATGACTTTTTCTCTTTTTCACTAAAACCAAGTTTTTAATCACTCTGAGAGTTACTACCTAGGTCAGGAGTAGAGAAGAAAAAAGTCTGATTGGAGAGGGTTGCAGTGGCCAACGAGGCTAGCTTACTAGCTCCTCAATCACCCCCAACACTGGCTTCAAAGTACATGTGATTCGAATTTGAACCTCAGAAAAACTGCCAATTAACACATCACAAACCTTCATGGTCGATTGCAAATATTCAAAACCTAGAGTGTTAAATCTGTGAATTCCAAGGGTCTCCTGCATGGTTCTCTGGCAGTTCAGTGCTACATAATTTGGGGTGAGAAACCCAGGTTCCTGCTGGAATGGTAACGATCACTAACGACATCTTCTTTTGTTGCGATTCAAAGCACAGTGGAACACAAGTGAAATACATTTTTAAAAGCTAACATGCCAATTGCCAGCATGATCTTTGCTTGTTTTCACTATGCACTGGCATGGTGGTAAATGGGTATTATAAATTAAGAAACTGGGAGATGGCTGAACACTGTTCAGAAAGAAAAGCTTAACCGGTTAAAGGTCTCTTTAGTGCTGAGGTACTGGGTTAGAGAAAAAATATCTCACATTTACCAGCATTCTTGAGGATTTCATGTTCTTTCAAAATAAACTTAAAATACTTTGCCTGGTTGCATGCATGATGACAGATTTTGAGAAGAAAAATAGTCACCTACCAGCCACTGGGTGGCTAAACAATGGTGTGGAATGTTTACGTCTTTCCAGCTGTGAGTGATGAGTTAGTCCTCCCAGACACTGCTGCGATACAAGGCTCACCCTCGAAGGCACCCATGTCACAAAGGCCATATCACTTCATGTTCCTCTGGAAAGACCCCTGATGGGCATATAAGAGCTAAGTCAGAAATAGAATATGTGATGGAAAAAGACGCCCTGCATGGCTCATCCTCAGATTGCATGGGTCTCAGGGGGAATATGTCCGAGAGTTTAAAAGTCCAAACAATGTACATCTATTAAGTATTTACTCAAAAGCTATAGCTGTTTGGTATAAGTTATGAGAGAAGAAAAATAAACAGTCCCTGTCCTAAAGGAGCTCAAAATCTCATTGTGTTGATAAGAAGCAACATGCTAACGGCAAATATAATAGTGCCATTTATTGAATGCTTACCAGATGGCTGCTGGTGTGCAATTTCATTTAATCGTCATGATAATCCTATGTGGAGGATTCTAAGGCTGTCAACAGCTCTAAGGTTGTCTCGTCTAAGGTTATGGTCAAGAAAACTGAGGTTTAGAGAAGTTAAGTAATTTGCCCAGTCAGGTGTCTCTGAATCGAAAGCACATGTTTTTAACATTTCGTGATACATACATACATATTATATGTACATACATACAGAGATGGCAGTGGGAAAAATAGAATTGTAACAACAGTCATTGTTACTTGCTGATGCTTTATGTAATGAATGAACGTGAACTTCACTAAATGTCCATCTGATGCTACCGGTAGATGTCTTGGTTTAATATGCCTACCTCTACTGAACAGGTGAGGGGAATGTCCAGGTACCAGCTCAAATTTCTCCTTTCCTCTATGGCAGATCTTCTGAGTCTTCCTTTGTTCTCTTCTAATAATGCATGTCACCTTTTTGCCATTTATATTTCTGTACTAGACTATAAGCTCTTGAGCAAAAAGGATGAGGTTGCTCTCTTAATACTTCTCAAGTGTTTTATATATAATAGCAACTTGACACGGGGAAGGCGATGGCACCCCACCCCAGTACTCTTGCCTGGAAAATCCCATGGATGGAGGAGCCTGGTGGGCTGCAGTCCATAGGGTCGCTAAGAGTCAGACACGACTGAGCGACTTCACTTTCGCTTTTCACTTTCACGCATTGGAGAAGGAAATGGCAACCCACTCCAGTGTTCTTGCCTGGAGAATCCCAGGGATGGGGGAGCCTGGTGGGCTTCCGTCTATGGGGTCGCACAGAGTCGGACATGACTGAAGTGACTTAGCAGGAGCAGCAATTTGACATCTGTAAATTCTAACAGTTTCATCCATTACTCAGCAAGTATAGGAAGCAGTCGCCTCATGGATGCTCTTGATTTCTTTGCTTATATTGTTAGCGTCTATAAATTGCTTTGGTTTACATGGTATCAGATATTATTCCATGTGACACTGGAAAAAGACTCAGAAAGCAACAGAAAAGTTTTTTCAATATTTTTCTTGAGATTACTTCAGGTAAACCAGTAAAAGGAAAAGAACTAACAGCTTGCTAGATAGACTTTGATAATATATTCTGGACTCCCAATTCTAAGATGAACAGACGACTATATACATCTTATTAACAAGGGTTGAGTTTTTTAAAAAGACTTTTTAGAAAAGTCTTTATTGAACTTTTTAAAAAAGTCTTTTTTTTTTTTTTTTTAATGGTCACGGGGTATATGGGATCTTAGTTCCTCGACCAGGAATCACCCCTGCACCCCTTGCACAGGAAGGTGAAGTATTAACTACTGGACTGCTAGGGAAGTCCCAAACGACTAGGTTTAAAGGAAAACCTACTTTTTTAAAGGTACAGTAAGAACTCACATTATCTGTTTGTCTTTGAGGACACTTTGAGGACACTAACTCTGGAAACCTTTTTCTCCTTGATAATATAAAATTTCTCAATTATCCTCTTATTTAATTAAAAAAAAGTTGCAAATTAAAGGGAAAAGCTGATGTTTCAATTTCAGAAATCACCACTTTTAAAATATTTTCATGAAAATTTAAAATAATTTAAAATTGATCCCAATGGTTCTCATGTGCAATAATTTTAATCACCTTTGCTAGACTTTATAAATATAACAACAGTAGTTCACATACTTTATTCTTATCACTCATAAGATTTTACTCTCCTCAGCCAAAAGTTGCCTATGAAACAGTCTACAGTTGCTCATTTTCAAATAACTGTTTGAATAGAAATTCATTCCCATATGACTTATAAGAAGAAGTACGTCAGCTTTAGTGAAAGATGAACAATTGCCTCTCAGGAAATCAACAACAGACAAGGGGAAGAGTAGACCCATGTATAAGTTTGGTTCCTAGAATACTTCCATAGATTTACCCCCAGAAACTCAACACAGAATGGTTGAAAGGAACCCGGGATGTGACGTTTGTACAGAGCTCTGCAAAAGATCTATTCCCAGCTAACTTGTATAATTTTATAAATTGTCAAATATCTAAGGACTTTGAAAGTCAAAAACAGTCAGCTCTGGATGTGGAAAAAGAAACACTGCTTTCCAGAGCTGGGTTTCTAGGAGGGCAATATATTGAGCTAAGCCAGGGGTTCTGCACTGCAAAGTCACCAGCACAGACATTGTAGGCAAGGTTTGGAAAACTGGATGTGTATAAAACCCACTGAAAGAGAAAGAACCTTCTCTACTCCATAATAAAACAACCAATAAATACCTGTTTCTTGGCTGTCCCTGAGCAGAGGAGTACTCATCCTGCTTTCTCCCACTGTTTAGGGCTGGGAGTAACCTTTGTGCCAGTGGCCCACGTTTAGTGAGGACTGAAGTTCTTTCACATCACACTCATTAATACTATGCATCACACTGAATAGTCCTCTCACTCCCCCACCCCCAAATGCCCTGGTCTAATATTTCTTTGACTTCATTTCTAATTTTTTTTTTTAAATACCACCTCATTTTAGCAACCTGTTCCCAAGGTCTGGGCTTTACATCACCTGGAATTGAGACATCTGGAGACACTAAGTGTCACCAGCCCATTTTTCCATCCTTGCCGAACCCCCTCCTCACCTTGGTTCAGTAATACCTGCCTTTCAACCTCATCTGGACCTGCTCCTTTCCTCTCCCCCACTCATTCCAGTCTAATGAAACTTCTAGTGGATTCTCCTCTTTCCTTACTCTTGGTATGTTCTTTTACTTTTTGCAATCACACTCAATCCATCATTTCTAAGAACTTCCACCAACTGCTTTCTTTGCTGCTGTCCTCAGATTCCAGCATCACTGGAGAATATCAAACGGTCTGAAAATTGGTGCCACCTCAAATGTATGCCCCATGTCAACTGGGAACTCAAAGACACTTAATACTGCTATGAGTTCCCGGTCTTTTTTTTTGTTCTCACAGGTGCTATTTCTAACCTTCACATCACTTTTCTCAAGTTCCCTCTTCACTGTCAGCAGATAATCTTGCCTTCCATTTCACAGAGTCAATAATGGTTATCAGGGAGGATATCTGTCAACATCCAGCTCTCCACCTTTAACTCTATTTACCTTCACACATCCTGTCTCAGAAAACTAGAGATAGTTCATCCTGTTAGATCGAATTCGTCTACCAGCATCATCAACTCTTGCCTCCCTAGAGGTTTAGATCTGGAAACTACCTTTCTCACATAAAACCTAGAATAAATCCCTCTCATCTTAAAAAACATGACCTCTCTTGTGGATTGAGTAGTGGCCCAAGTCTTAACTCCCAGCACTTATGACTGTGACCTGATTTTGAAATAGGGTCTTGGAAGATATAATTAACTTAAGAATCTCACGATGACATCCTCCTGGGTTTGTGTGGGTCCTAAATCCAATGATGGATGTTTTTAGAAAAGATAGAAAATGAGAAGACACAGAGGAGAAAGTCCTATGAAGATGGGGCAGAGCATGGGGTTCTGCTGCCCCAAGCCAAGGAATGCCATGGACTGCTGGCAGCCACCAAGAGCCAGGAGCCAGGAGCTAGGCACAGAGTGGGCTCTCTCTCAGAGCCTCCAGAAGGAACTGACTCTGCGGACACCTTAATCATGGCCTTCTAGCTCCCAGACCGAGAGAGAACGCATTCCTGTTGTTTAAAGCCATGCAGTCTGTTGTTGTTACAGCAGACCTAGGGAACAAATGCATCCTCCCTTCCAGAAGCCCTGCTAGTTATCAGTGATTTCATGATTCTCCTTTCCTACTAGGAGTCTTTGCTTTTATACTCTATATCTTACCCTGCCTGTAAAACTGGAAGTGTGCTCCCCAAAGACATTATCTTCCACCACCCACATCTAATGGGAACTCCCAGTCCTCCCCTCACTGGGCTGTCTGCTGCATCCCTTGCTGTTTGTGGTCCCCTCCTCCACTCTTCACGGCTCTCTTCTCCCCAGGTCTCCGAGATGCCTCCTGTCCCTGCAGCACTTCCTGCTTTTTGGTTGCTCCTTCTAGGTCCCATCAGTGGACCCACTCCCCTCCTTTTTGCCTTACATTCCAGCATACCTAGGCTTCTTCCTTGGCCTCTTCTCATCCTCCAAGGCATTCTGGCTCCATCTACACACATGGCACGTCTAGACTTTCTAATGTGGTCAGAAAAGGATGATGTGTAGAAAGACTAATTCGTACAAATGTCTCTGAGCTCCAGTTTTTTCCTTTATGTTATGATGAGGCCACCAACTCATAGGGTTGCCTCCAAGACATGAAAAGTATGTCGTACCAGTGACGACTCAACATAGATTAGCTTCTTCCCCTGTCCATCTCCTTAGCTCAGGTTCATTTCCTCATTCACTCACTCTAGAAATACTTATTGAGCACTACCATGAACAGCAACACTAGACAGACAAGGTAACTTGCACTCTAGTGAAAGAAAAAGAAAATGAACAAATAGATACAAGGGAACATTTCAGATAGTAATGACTTGTATAAAAGATAGGAAAAATAGACTGATATGGCAGAAAGTGAAGAGGAGCTAAAAAGCCTCTTGATGAAAGTGAAAGAGGAGAGTGAAAAAGTTGGCTTAAAGCTCAACATTCAGAAAACGAAGATCATGGCATCCGGTCCCATCACTTCATGGGAAATAGATGGGGAAACAGTGGAAACAGTGTCAGACTTTATTTTTTTGGGCTCCAAAATCACTGCAGATGGTGACTGCAGCCATGAAATTAGAAGACGCTTACTCCTTGGAAGGAAAGCTATGATCAACCTAGATAGCATATTCAGAAGCACAGACATTAGTTTGCCAACTAAGGTCCGTCGAGTCAAGGCT
>SJYX01021749.1:0-90010 GCA_006410675.1 Oreotragus oreotragus
CCAAGCAGGAACTAGGGTGACCAAGGAAGGGGCGGGGCCAAGGGGAGGGCGGGGGCAAAAGGGAGGGTGGAATCTAGGAGAAGAGGGGAAGGGAGGGGCTGAGCTGAGAGGGAGGGGACGGGAGGGGAGGGGCTGAGCCGAGAGGAAGAGAAAGAGGATCAAGGGAAATAGATCCGGATCTGCCAAGTGCGAGGCTCTGCGATCGAGACCCTGAGACACACCCACAGAGGGGGCTTAGGCATTCCGGCCAGAGTCAGAGAGCTCTCAGCACTGGTCGGCCCCGGTGTGCCTGATACTCCAACCCGAAG
Organism: Oreotragus oreotragus; assembly: GCA_006410675.1. Taxonomy (NCBI): domain Eukaryota; kingdom Metazoa; phylum Chordata; class Mammalia; order Artiodactyla; family Bovidae; genus Oreotragus; species Oreotragus oreotragus. Next base: position 309 of record SJYX01021749.1, read on the forward strand.
CCTTCCCCTCACATCTCACTTCCTCCCTCTAGTCCTCACCTGACAGTATTTGGTCTCTCCATTCACCTCGCAGAAATTGACTGGCGCCAACCCAGGAAGATAGAAAGCGTTGGAGCTGGCGGTCTGAAGGCCCAGGATCAGTCCCAGCACCAGCAACCCCCTGAGCCCGGGGAGGGTGGGCCATAGGCTCCAGGGGTTGGTTCCCAGGCAGAAACCACGAATACTCATTTTAGTAGCCGGTTCTGCACTTGGGGACACATACACCGTGGGCGAGATTGGACCCAATGGAAAGAAGAAGCGGAAATGATCAGGAGAACAGTGAAAGGACAGAGGAGAGCCCAGACCGGCTAGTGAGACAGCACTCTTGGGGAAGGCCAACTGTTCAGGCCAGATACTGGCTTGGAACTCGGTTGCTACGCGACCTGGCTGCCTTTATGAGCGCGCGCGCGCGCGCGCGCGCGCGTGTGTGCGCGCCGTACGCATGCGTGATGGTCCTGCTGCGTCTTCCCTCAGAGAGCTCTCAGCACTGGTCGGCCCCGGTGTGCCTGATACTCCAACCCGAAGCCTTCCCCTCACATCTCACTTCCTCCCTCTAGTCCTCACCTGACAGTATTTGGTCTCTCCATTCACCTCGCAGAAATTGACTGGCGCCAACCCAGGAAGATAGAAAGCGTTGGAGCTGGCGGTCTGAAGGCCCAGGATCAGTCCCAGCACCAGCAACCCCCTGAGCCCGGGGAGGGTGGGCCATAGGCTCCAGGGGTTGGTTCCCAGGCAGAAACCACGAATACTCATTTTAGTAGCCGGTTCTGCACTTGGGGACACATACACCGTGGGCGAGATTGGACCCAATGGAAAGAAGAAGCGGAAATGATCAGGAGAACAGTGAAAGGACAGAGGAGAGCCCAGACCGGCTAGTGAGACAGCACTCTTGGGGAAGGCCAACTGTTCAGGCCAGATACTGGCTTGGAACTCGGTTGCTACGCGACCTGGCTGCCTTTATGAGCGCGCGCGCGCGCGCGCGCGCGCGTGTGTGCGCGCCGTACGCATGCGTGATGGTCCTGCTGCGTCTTCCCCCGCCCTCCCCTCTCCTCCTTGCCCCCCTCCCCCCTTCCCCTTCCTCCCAGCATCCCCTGCGGAACGCGTTCCCGCGGTTTGGGCGGCTTCTCACGCGCCTCCTTCAGAGGTTCCTTGCAGAGTCTGGAGGGAGGGTGTAGGGTGGGGGAATGGTTGTGAGGTGCGGATGCAGTCTGAAAGATTTCAACTTTCCGACCTCCCAGAGTCTGGCATCCTCTTGACTTTGCCTCTCAGCACCAGAGTAGCAGGGTTACTGGGCAGTAAGCTGCCCGGCCAACTTCAGGTCTTGCTGCAGGTGGGTCGAAGGGAGAAGACAAGAAATTCCTGGACCTTGTTGCCTACTATAATTATTATTACGGGCTTGAAATGCAGCTAATCCAAAACTGATGTTCTGTAAGTGTACATTGCATGTTACTGTTGTTCATTCGCTAAGTCATGTCCCAGTCTGCAAGCCCAGGGACTACAGCAGACCAGGCTCCTCTGGCCTCCCCTATCTCCTGGAGCTTGCTCAAGTTCATGTCCATTAAATCCGTGATCCCATCCAACCATCTCATCCTCTGTCGTCCCCTTCTACTCCTGCCCTCAATCTTTCCCAGCATCAGGGTCTTTTCCAGTGAGTCATCTCTTCACATCAAATGACCAAAGTATTGGAGTTTCATCTTCAGCATCAGTCTTTCCAATGAATAGTCAGGGTTGATTTCCTTTAGGATTGATTGGTTTGATATCCTTGCTGTCCAAGGGGCTCAGAAGAGTCTTCTCCAGCACCACAGTTCAAAAGCACCAATTCTTCCACACTCAGCTTTCTTTATAGTCCAACTCTCACATCCATACATGACTGCTGGAAAAACCATAGCTTTGACTATAGGGACCTTTGTCAGCAAAGTGATGTCTCTGCTTTTTAATATGCAGTCTGGGTTTGTCATAGCTTTCCTTCCAAGGAGCAAGTGTCTTTTAATTTCATGGCTGCAGTCACTATCTGCAGTGATTTGAGAGTCCAGGAAAATAAAATCTATCACTGCTTCTACTTTAACCCCTTCTATTTGCCATTAAGTGATGGGACCAGATGCCATGATCTTAGTTTTGTTTTATGTTGAGTTTCAAGCCAGTTTTTTTCCTTTCCTCTTTCACCCTCATCAAGAGGTTCTTTAGTTCCTCTTCATTTTCTGCCACCAGAGTGTTATCATCTGTATATCTGAGGTTATTGATATTTCTCCAGGCAATCTTGATTCCAGCTTGTGCTTCTTCCAGCCCAGCATTTCTCATGATGTACTCTGCATATAAGTTAAATAAACAGGGTGATAATATACAGCCTTGATACTCCTTTCCCAACTTTGAACCAATCCATTGGTCCATGTCTGGTTCTAACTATTGCTTCTTGACCCTCATACAGGCTTCTCAGGAGACAGGTAAGGCAGTCTGCTTCTCCCATCTCTTTAAGAATTTTCCACAGTTTGCTGTGATCCACACATTCAAAAGCTTTATCATAGTTAATGAAGCAGAAGTAGCTGTTTTTCTGGAATTCTCTTGCTTTCTCCATGATCCAACAAATGTAGGCAATTTGATCTCTGGTTCCTCTGCCTTTTCTAAACCTAGCTTGTACATCTGGAAGTTCTTGGTTCACATACTGCTGAAACCTAACATGAAGGATTTTGAGCATAACCTTGCTAATATGTGAAATGAGTGGAATTGTACAATAGTTTGAACATTTTTTAGCATCACCCTTCTTTGAGATTGGTTTAACTGACCTTTTCCAGTCCTGTGGTCACTGTCGAGTTTTCCAAATTTGCTGACATATTGAATGCAGCACCTTAACAGCATCGTCTTTTAGGATTTGAAATAGCTCAGCTGGAATTCCATCACTTCCACTAGCTTTGTTTGTAATAATGCTTCCTAAAGCCCACTTGACTTCATACTCCAGTATGTCTGGCTCTAGATCAGTGACCACACCTTCATTGTTATTCAGGTCATCAAGACCTTTTCTGTATAATTCTTCTGTGTATTCTTGTCATCTCTTCTGCTTCCTTACCATTTCTGTCCTTTATCATGCCCATCCTTGCATGGAATGTTCTCTTGATAGCCCCAGTTTTCTTGAAGAGATCTCTAGACTTTCCTATTCTATTGTTTTTCTCTACTTTGCATTGTTCATTGAAGTAGGCCTTCTTATCTCTCCTTGCTATTCTCTGGAACTCTGCATTCAGTTGGGTATATCTTTCCTTTTCTCCCTTGCCTTTCCCTTTTCTTCTTTCTTCAGCTATTTGCAAAGCCTCCTCAGACAATCAGTTTGCCTTCTTACATTTCTCTTTCTTTGGGTTAGTTCCGGTTACTGTTTCCTGTACAGCGTTAACAAACCTCCACCCATAGTTCATCAGGCACTCTATTTACCAGATCTAATCCCTTGAATCTATTCATCACCTCCACAGTATAATCATACGGGATTTGATTTAGGTCATACCTGAAAGGCCTAGTGGTTTTCCCTACTTTCTTCCATTTAAGCCTGAATTTTGCAATAAGTAGCTGATGATCTGAGCCACAGTCAGCCCAGGTCTTGTTTTTGCTGACTGTATAGAGCTTCTCCATCTTTGGCTGCAAAGAACATAATCTGATTTCACTACTGACCACCTGGTGATGTCCATGTATAATGATCTCTTGGGTTGTTGGAAAAGGGTGTTTGCTATGACCATTGTGTTCTCTTGACAAAACTCTGTTAGCCTTTGCCCTGCTTCATTTTGTACTCCAAGACCAAACTTGCCTATCATTCTGGGTATCTCTTGACTTCCTACTTTTGCATTCCAGTCCCCTGTGATGAAAAGGACATCTTTTTTGGTGCTGGTTCTAGAAGATGTGGTAGGTCTTCACAGAACTGTTCAACTTAAACTTCTTTAGCACCAGTGGTTGGGGCATAGAGTTGGATTATGGTGATACTGGATGGTTTGCCTTGCAATGGTACATTGCACACCAGGCTTCAAAGACTTTGCATGATAAAAAGAATGCAAAACCTCCCCAACTTCATATTGATTACATGTTGAAATGATAATATTTAGGGTGAAAGTCAAAGTCGCTCAGTCATGTCCACCTCTTTGCAACCCCATGGACTGTGGCCTACCAGGCTCCTCTGTCCATGGAATTCTCCAGGCCAGAATATTGGAGTGGGTAGCCATTTTCTTCTCCAGGGGGTCTTCCCAACCCAGGGATCGAACCCAGGTCTCCCACATTGCAGGCAGATTCTTTACTGTCTGAGCCACCAGGGAAATATTGCATTAAATAAAACATTAAAATTAACTCCATCTGTTTCTTTTTTGTGACTTAATTTTTTATTGAACTATAGAACATGTGGCTACTAGAACATTTAAGATTATATATGGGGCTCTAATTATATTGGTGTTGGACAGCACAAATCTGGGGAAGGAGGAAAAAGGGAGGGAAACTGAAGAAGAGTGAGTAGAAGGAAGGGGGTTGCTCTTAGATTCTGAAAGAAAGTTTTCTTTCTCTTAGGGCAGGGATCTTATTTTGCAGCCTCTGTCAGCATCGTTACCTTCTGCTCCTTGTTCTGTCTTTTAATGCAAAGTGTCTGTATTTGCACCTAGAGAGTATTGTAGGTGCATTTTCAATCTTGTCTGACTCTTTGTGACTCCATAGACTGTAGCCCACCAAGCTCCTCTGTTCATGGGATTTTTCAGGCAAGAATACTGGAGTGGGTTGCCATTTCCCATTCCAGTGGATCTTCCCAACCCGGGGATTGAACCTGCGTCTCCTGCAAGTTTCCTGGATTGCAGGTGGACTCTACTGCTGAGCCACCAGGGGAAGTATTGTAGGCATCATAGGACAAAAATAGAAGAACTTATTATTTTTCCTCCTTGTGTCTCTCAAGAGTTTCGGAGAACAGAGGTCATTTGTTTATGTTGAGATGTGTGTGCCTGGCCAAGGGCATTTCTGTGCAAGTTCCCTCACTCCAAGAGGTCTGTATCTTCTGCAGATTGACAGGGGTAATTCAAGCCAGAACAAAGGCAGCTAACTGGCCAATAGCAGAAGCTGGTAGAAATTTTAGCGAGTTAACTCCTGGACCCAAGAGGTAGGAAAGGTTGTTGGGGAAATGAATGGAGAAAATGTACTAATGATCAGAATTAGTCATGTTGTTAGTAAAAGGATTAAACTTGACCAAGAAAACTGGAGAAGCCCCTGTAAAGATTTGGAAAACAGGATAACCCAGCAGGCCGGAACTGCTGCAGGACTGGGCAGCCTGCCAAGTGCCTGTGGATTCTGCTAACCCAGGGGGGTGGGGTTCTGGGCACTGCCTGGAGGAGGGGTAACCCCCAGGTCCTCTACAAGATGCTGCCCCCGCCCCTCTGCTCACTCTCCAGAGAGATTCTGAGAAGCAGGAAAGAGCAGTGGTCAGCAAATTACCATCCTCACCCTCTACAACTCCAATAGTGCCATCAAGGTTTTCCATTAAAGCTCCCTGCCACGCTGTGTCTCTTAACCTCAAGAAGTGAAGTATCACAGAAAGCTATGTCCCCATTCTCTGCAACAAGACATAGCCCTCCTAGTGTTATCAGTGTGTGATCATCACCAGCCCCAGCCTTCTGCTGGGCCCAGAACAGCATATTCTCTGTGCTATAGAGGCTCTAGGAATTTGTATTCTGCCTCGTCACTCAATTGCCTTGGGAGACTGACCTAAGAAAATGTTGGTACAATTCATGCCAGAGAATATTTTGCTTGTATTCTCTTCTAGGTGTTTTATGGTGTCATGTCTTAAATATTTAAGTCTCTAATCCATTTGAGTTTTTGTATATGGTATTAGAGAATGTTCTACAATTATTCTTTTAGCTGTGCAGCACTTATTGGAGAGACTGTCTTTTCTCCTTTGTATATTCTTGCTTCCTTTGTCAAAGATTAATTGACCATAGGTGTGTGAGTTCATTTCTGGGCTCTCTGTTCTGTTCCCTTGATCTATCTGTATGTTTTTTATGCTAACACCACACTGTTTTGATTACTGTAGATTTATCTGAAGTCTGGAAGGGTTATGTTGCTTGCTTTATTTTTTTTCCTCAGTATTGCTCTGACAGTTCTGGGTCTTTTATGATTCCACAGTGTTTTTAGGATTATTTGTTCTCTGGGAAAATGCCATGGATAATTTGATAGGGGTTACATTAAATCTCTAGATTGCTCTGGATAGTATGGCCATTTTAAGGATATTAATTCTTCTAATCCAAGAGCATGGGGTATCTTTCCATTTCAAAGAAATTAGTTTCTTAATGTAGACTATGCCCGAAACTCCAGGAAGACATGGGTTCTCTCTCCTGAGCCATGATGAATGTTGGTAGAAAAGTAGAGCATGAGCACTGTACTAATTGTATGTGCTTACTTGTCTCTCCTTCTACTGACAGTAAGCTTCTTGAGCACAGGATCCATTTCTTATCTTCAACTCCATAGTGCACATCTGGGCCCTTTGTAATTCAGAATAAATGAAAAAAAGAATTAATACATGAACTCACACTGTCACAGACATTTTGTGTTTTACCTCATTTGGAAATCAAAAGAGGATGCAATCAAAGGACAGACAAGAGTAAGTATGGATAAGAAGGATAATACCCCCTTTATTTATGTAGCAGTAGAGTTTGCAGTGGAGAAGGCAATGGCACCCCACTCCAGTACTCTTGCCTGGAAAATCCCATGGATGGAGGAGCCTGGTAGGCTGCAGTCCATGGGGTCTCGAAGAGTCAGACACGACTGAGTGACTTCACTTTCACTTTTCATTTTTATGCATTGGAGAAGGAAATGGCAACCCACTCCAGTGTTCTTGCCTGGAGAATCCCAGGGACAGGGGAGCCTGGTGGGCTGCGGTCTATGGGGTCGCACAGAGTCAGACACGACTGAAGCAACTTAGCAGCAGCAGCAACAGAGTTTGCAAAGTTTGTGCCCATCCATTACTTCAAGTGATTAAGAGGTAGGCAAGGTATTTATTTAATGTGAAGTAACTGAGACCAAGAGAAGTTAATTTGCTTGTCCAAGGTCACACAGATAATCGATGACCAAGTCAAGGCTGGAAAACAGGTCTCCTGATATCTAATATAGTTCTTGAATTAATGGAATTAAAAGAAAGTGAAGGAATTCTCTTATGGTCCAATAATTGGAACTCCATGCTTTCACTGCAGGGTCCCCAAGTTCAATCTTTGGTTGGAGAACTAACATCCTGCAAACCTTGTGGCATTGCCAAAAATAAAGAAATGTTTTAAAAGGGAGTGAAAACTGTTTGGTAATAAAAAAAGAAATAAACTCATTTTATAATGTACCTGTTACATTTCCAGCTACATTAACTAAGAATGTTCTGGAAACAAGCACGCAAAGGATTAAGCAAAGCATATAAATATCAGGTTAGGAGCTATCTTTGACAAAGGCACATAGATTTAACCACGGGATTTGTGAAATGCAGTGTCACTCAGACAATATTGTAAAGGGAGAGAAACACAAGGAATGGCACTTCACAAAAGCAGATGCTTCAGGACACATTAGTGAAAATGTATAAAACAGATCAATGCAACTATTAGGTTTTAATAGTTATTTTCCCCATGTTTCTAACCATGTGGAGTTAAAGGTATACAAGCTACAATCCCCATCCTCTTTCCAGTTCACTTCAACGTGCCCATACCAAAATTGAGTAGAACAAAGAAATACTGGGATCCAGCAGAATCATATTCTATTTAAGCCATGTTTCTAAATCAGCTTATTGGAACATCAAAAAGAGAACTAACCTGCCATGGTAAGTCAGCTCCAGAAACTACATCACATGTTTCATAGATAGGGGCAGATTAGCTTATTCCTTGGGCTTACCACCTTGGCTCACTTTTTCCTTCCCCATTGCCCATGGTCTAAATATGTTTCTTTCAAAAGTGATAGTGCCAATGTGATCATGTCACACTCCTCTTTAAAATCATTTGCTGGGGCTTCCCTGGTTGCTCAGTGGTAAACTGCCTGCCAATGCAGGAGACATAGGTTCAATCCTGGATCCGGGAAGATCCCACATACCGCGGAGCAACTAAGCCCGTGCGCCACAACTATGCGGGAGTCTGTGCCCTAGAGGGAACCACAGCAACTGAGCCTACGTGCCACAGCTGCAGAAGCCTGTGGGCCCTAGAGGCCGTACTCTGAACTAGAGAAGCTGCCGCGGTGAGAAGAAGCCCGCACACCACAGCTATAGAGTAGCCCCCACTCGCTGCAACTAGAGAAAAGCCCACACAGCAACAAAGACCCAGCACAGCAAAGACCCAGCAGAGTAAAAAAAAAATAAATAGATATAATTAGAATCCTTTACTGAGCAAATTAATGCAATATGGGGTCCCAGATTGGATCCTGCTGCCTGCACACACACACACACACACACACACACACACACACACACAGAAGGACATTAGTGGGAAAACTGGTGAAATCCAAATAGTCTGTTCAGTTCAGTTCAGTTCAGTCGCTCAGTCGTGTCTGACTCTTTGCTACCCCATGAATCGCAGCACGCCAGGCCTCCCTGTCCATCACCAACAACTGGAGTTCACTCAGACTCACGTCCATCGAGTCCGTGATGCCATCCAGCCATCTCATCCTCTGTCGTCCCGTTCTCCTCCTGCCCCCAATCCCTCCCAGCATCAGAGTCTTTTCCAATGAGTCAACTCTTCACATGAGGTGGCCAAAGTACTGGAGTTTCAGCTTTAGCATCATTCCTTCCAAAAAAGATCCCAGGGCTGATCTCCTTCAGAATGGACTGGTTGGATCTCCTTGCAGTCCAAGGGACTCTCAAGAGTCTTCTCCAACACCACAGTTCAAAAGCGTCAATTCTTCGGCGCTCAGCTTTCCTCACAGTCCAACTCTCACATCCATACAGGACCACTGGAAAAACCATAGCCTTGACTAGATGGACCTTTGTTGGCAAAGTAATGTCTCTGTTTTTCAATATGCTATCTAGGTTGGTCATAACTTTTCTTCCAAGGAGTAAGCATCTTTTAATAGTCTGTAGTGTAGTTAATATTAATAGTATTGTACCAATCTTGATTTCTTAGTTTGATCATGTTAAAGGAAACTCAGTGAATAGGTATATGACATCTTTTGTACTATTTTTGCAACACTTTAGTAAATCTAAAATTATCTCAGAATAAAAAGTGGGGAAAAAAAAATCTTCTCCTAGTTCTTCATTACCCTAAGGATTAAGTACAAATTCTTTGCCTTTGCTCAGGAAGACTTGCATGACCTAACCCTTCACCCCCACATGCGTACATGCTCCAGTATCAAAATTCAGTGCAGGGAAGGAGGGCGGAGGGCGGGGGGTGGGGAGAAGAATGATAATTTCACTCCCACAGTCAGGCCACTCTCTGATTCTGCTCCAAAAAACTACTTTCAGTTACATGAAAAGGCCATTCTCTCTAGCCTCTGAACAAATTGATCCTTGCTGATTCTTCATCTCGTAGGCTCTGCTGATCCTGCCACCCCCTCTTCCACCTTTTGCTTGGCCAAAATCTTGCTTGTATGTTTCTTGGAAAGTTACCTTTCCTAGCAAATCTTCCCTGACAACTCGCCCCCCTACTCCACGTATATACCACTCCTTCCCCACGGATACACCACAGAGTTGGATTCAGTTCAGTTCAGTCGCTCAGTCGTGTCCAACTCTTTGTGACCCCATGAATCACAGCACGCCGGGCCTCCCTGTCCATCACCAACTCCCAGAGTTCACTCAAACTCACGTCCATTGAGTCAGTGATGCCATCCAGCCATCTCATCCTCTGTCGTCCCCTTCTCCTCCTGCCCCCAATCCCTCCCAGAATCAGAGTCTTTTCCAATGAGTCAGCTCTTCACATGAGGTGGCCAAAGTACTGGAGTTTCAGCTTCAGCATCATTCCTTCCAAAGAAATCCCAGGGTTGATCTCCTTCAAAATGGACTGGTTGGATCTCCTTGCATGTGCTCCCACTACACCCTATGCGTTTTTGTGATTTGTCACTTTCACAGTATTTTATAGTTCTGTCTCCCCCATGAGTCAGCTGTTGACTTTGGGTCTTCTCCTTCTAGCCACACCTACGACTTTCATACAGCAAGGCAGACATTAAAATAGCTTGATTTCACAGGTTTAAAACTTTGAGGATTGAGTTTTCCATTCAAGTAATTATTCGTATAGTTTATATATTCTATGATATGGTGAGAATGGAGAGTTTTCATTTTTTTCCTTGATACTGTTGAGTTTCTGTGAGTCATATTTCTGCACCAATATTAACTTATTATCCAAAGGGTACACTATATCCCTTTATTAAGGGGATCATTGAGAAATGATCAGCACAATAACTCTAATTTAGCTTCTATCACTATACATATTTCATCTTGGTGATGAAACTTTTAGGATTTACTCTCTTAGCAAGTTTCAAATATGCAATACAGTATTATTAACTATATTCACTGTGTTATAAACACTACACCCCATGGGACTTATTTAGCTGGAAGTTTGTACCTTTTTGCTCCCTTCACCTATTTTACCCACCCCCAGTCCTCCACCTCTGGCATCCACCAATCTCTTCTCTACACCCATGAGCTCAGTTTTTGTTCTTTTGTTTTGTTTAGATTCCACATATAGATGACAACATATGGTATTTATGTTTCTTTGTCTGACTCACCTCACTTAGGATATTGCCCTCAGGTCTATCCATATTGTCACAAATGGCAAGATTTCCTTCTTTTTGTGGCTGAATAATATTCCATTTGTGTTGCATGCATGACTGTGCATCTATCTGTCTATCACATTTTCTTTATCCATTCATCCATCAATGATGGACATTTAAGTTGCTTTCCTGTATCTTGGCCATTGTAAATAATGTTGCAAAAGATGTGGGGGAAGGGACAACGTATCTTTTTCAGTTACTGTTACTGTTTTCATTTTCTTTAGATAAATACCTAGAAGTACAGTGACTGAATCATATGGTAGTTCTATTTTTAATTTTTTGAGGACCCTCCATGTTGTTTTACATAGTTATTATTGTTGTTGTTTAGTTGTTCAGTCATGTCTGACTCTTTCCAACCCTATGGACTGTAGCCTGCCAGGCTCCTCTGTCCATGGGGATTCTCCAGGCAAGAATACTGGAGTGGGTAGCCGTTTCCTTCTCCAGGAGATCTTCCTGACCCAAGGATCGAACCTGCATCTCCTGCAGTACAGGTGGATTCTTTACTGCTGAGCCACCTGCAAAGCCTGTTTTCCATACTGGCTGTACCAATTTCTTTCCTTCCCTGATAGCTGAGTTGTTAAAGCATCCACCTGCAATGCAGGAGACCCTGGTTCGATTCCTGGGTCAGGAATATCTGCTGGAGAAGGGACAGGCTACCCACTCCAGCATTCTTGTGCTTCCCTGGTGGCTCAGCTGGTAAAGAATCTGCAATCAATGCAGACGACCTGGGTTTGATCCCTGGGTTGGGAAGATCCACTGGAGAAAGGAAAGGCTACCTACTCCAGTACTCTTGCCTAGAAAATCCATGGACGGAGGAGTCTGGTAGTCTATAGTCCATGGGGTTGCAAAGAGTCAGACACGACTGAGTGACTTCACTTTCCTTTTCCTTTGTACCAATTTACATTCCCACCAACACTGCATGCTTTTTTCTACATCCTTTCTAACATTTGTTATTTCTGTTCTTTTTTATAATAACCATTGCAACGGTGTGAGATGATATCTCTTTGTGGTTTATTTACTTCTCTATTTTTGACTGCACTGGGTCTTCATTGCTGCAGGCGGGCTTTCTCCAGTTGTGGCGAGAGGGGGCTACTCTCTACGGCGCATGCACTTCTCACTGTGTTGGGTTCTCTTGTTGCAGAGCACAGGTACACATTTGGGAGAGTACTGAATGAGAAAAGAAGATGATCTAGGGCAAGTCTTTAAAAAAATTCAATAAATTTGTGGTCTAGTAGAGAAGGCTAAGGTGCAGGGTTGTTAGAAAAACAGCAGGCAGAGAGGTAGGTGGAAAGCCAGAACGTTAAATATAAAAAAGCTTAGAAGTCAAAGGAAGAGAGTGCTTCAAGGAGAAAGTGGCCAAGAAGAAAAAAAAGGCCAGTAAAAGAGCAGAAAACATCTTTATCTTTTTGATGTGGTGACACAGATGTCATTGGCAACATGAAAGAGAGCTATTTCAGGGAAATGATCTGGATAAAAGCCAGATTGTAGTGGGTTGAGAATTGAGTGAGAGGTGATAAAATGGAGTAGTTGGTATAGATAACTCTTTTTTGACAACTCTTTCTTTTACTTAAATTTTAATTAAATAAATAATATATAAATATATTTTCCTTAAAAAAATTAAAACATTACAAACAAGACTAAAATCCTCTTTGATCACTGCCACCAATCCTGGTTTTCTTCTCCATCTTTCAGAGGTAACCATAGTTATTTGTTTGGTATGTCCTTCCTGACCTTTTTCTATATATTAATATATTACTGTTATAGGTAACAGCATAATTTAACATAGTTGTTGTTCAGTTGCCAAATTGTGTCTGATTTTTTGTGACCCCATGGACTGTAGCACACCAGGCCTCCCTGTCCCTCACCATCTCTCAGAGTTTGCCTAAGTTCATGTATTGAATTGGTGATGCCATCCAACCATCTCATTCTCTGTCGCCCTCTTTTCCTTCTGCCTTCAGTCTTTCCCAGCATCAGGTCTTTTCCAATGAGTCAGCTGTTTGCATCCCCCTTCATGGATCACTGCCTTGTTGTGGGGAAGGGGATTGTGTAATTCAGTGAAGCTATGAGCCACTGAAGATGAACAGTTCATAGCGAAGAGGTCTGAAAAAACATGGCCCACTGGAGGAGGGAATGGAAAACCACTCCAATATTCTTGTTGTGAGAACCCCATGAACTGTATAAAAAGGCAAAATAATAATAATAATAACATATATATAGATATGCATATGTTTTATATGTATCAGTGTTCAATTGCTCAGTCATGTCTAAGTCCTTGTGACCCTATGGACTGTAGCCTGCCAGGCTCCTCTGTCCATGGGATGTCCCAGGCAAGAATACTAGAAGGGGTTGCCATTTCCCCCTCCAGGGGATCTTCCTGACCCAGGGATTGAACTTGCATCTTCTGCATCAGCAAGTGGATTCTTTACCACTGAGACACCTGGGAAGCCCATTTATATCAATATATATATTATATAGTATAATATGATATATGGAATGAACTACTTCATTTTTTAAATAAATGCACCACAGATATCACATACTATATTATAATTTATTTGACATTCTTCTACTGATAGTCTTTTAAGTGCTTTTATTTTTTTCCCCAAGTCACTCACAATTCCGCAAAACACTGCCTTATATACACTGACTTTGTCAAAGAAGGCAAAAGGAAGAGTATGCTCATTTAAATTTCAATAGACACAATTTCAATACCAAACTGCCCTCCCAAATGACTGCAACAATTTTTCTTCCCATCAGCAGTGGGAGTCTCTAAGACTACTGACTACCCCTTATCCCACACCTGCAGCAACTCTTTCAAGATATTTGGCTGGGGAAGGAGAAAACTATCCTCTGGTAGCTAGAAGGGGGTGAAAGACTGAAAGAGAGAGTTTTGTATATGAGAAAGGTAAGAGTATGTTTTTTGGTTTTTTGTTTGTTTTGTTTCTAATTCATTTTTATTGGAGTATCATTGATTTACAATGTTGTGTTAGAGCATTTTGTGGGGCCCTGCTGTGAGGCACGTGGGATCTTAATTCCCCAACCAGGGATCAAACCCCTGCCCCCTGCTGGGGAACCACTGAGTCCTAACCGCTGGACTGCCAGGGACGTCCCAGAGCATGCTTTCATGTGCATGAGAAAGTTCCAGTTGAGAAGGGGAGGTTGCATATACATGATGAAAAAGAGACAATTAATGACACAAAATTCCCAGGAGAGCAGAGGAGGACATTATCCCAAGAAGAAATAGAAGGAATGGCCTTACGTGAGAAGAGGCATCATTCTTCTGTTGCATTGGTTCTCTAACTGGATTGTGCATCAGAATTCCCTGGTGACAACAAGAGAAAAAGATAAACAAAACAAAGGTAAATAAATAAAATGGAATTCCCTGGAGAGCTTCTTAAAACTGATCACTGCCCCCTTCTCCACCAGAGTTTGTGATTCTGTAGGTTTGGAGGTAGGATCTGCAAATCTGCATTTCTAACAAGTTCCCAGGCAGTGTTGGTTCTGTTGCTCTGTTCTGGGGGATTAACTACACTTTGAGAACCACTATCCTATGTAGCAGGAGGCAAGGAAGACAGGGTGGGTGAGGAGATGGGTAGATATGTATATTTGGTCAACAGAAGATGAGGGAGTTCCTATCTAATGGCTTCTATTTTCTCTGTGAAATGAGAGTTGTGGTCAAGTATTGAATGTATGAGGGCAAGTAGGAGGTGGTGCCGGGGTAGGAGGTTAGAGAAGAGTGGGGAAGGTTGTAAAAAATGGTTGCAGAAGGCAGGTGAGTGGATTGACCAAAAATATGTAATAAAATTACTAGGTTTAATAAAGATCATTTCTATCCACTTAAAAATAAATAAATAAATAAATAAAATTACTAGGCAATACTGAAGTCTTACCTGGGGTCTATGATCATGAATTTTACAATTGGCCCAACTTGCCCAATTATGTGACTTTTTCCAGCAGCCATGGAGAACATAAATTATCAGTTTTACTCAAGACCAAGGTTTTGCCACTCTAATGACTCAAGGAGACAAACGGTAGCTCAGGCTAGAAACCTGACACCACCATTGATTTCTCCCTCAGTCGCAGTGCGTCATGAAAATTAATAGTTAACACACAATATCAGTTGTGCTTACTGTACTTTAGAAAATGTGGTAAACATGCTGTGTATATTAACTCATTTCATCCTGACACTTCCTATAAGTACCATTATTATCATCATTTTGTAGGAGCACACACTGAGTGAGGCACAGGAAAATTACGGATTTGCCTGAATCCACCTTGCATGTTCGATCCCTGGGTTGGGAAGATCCTCTGGAGAAAGCAATGGCAACCCACTGCAGTATTCTTGCCTGGAAAATTCCATGGACAGAAGCCTGGTGGGCCAAAGTCCATAGGATCACAAAGTTTGACACAACTGAAACGACTTAGCATGCACGCATGCAACTAAAAAGTGGGAGAGCCAGGCTTCGAACCAGGCATTCTAGCAGCAGGGGTTAGTTCTTAGGTAGACTGTTCTGTACTGTTTCAAATTCACAACTATCATATATATACATATACATATACATATATATGTATGTATGTATGTATGTATGTATATATATGTATAGGCCACATCACAGGGCATGGGGGAATCTTAATTCTCTGATCAGGGAAGCACTAAGCACTGGACAACCAGCAAATTGCTCCAGCTATCTTTCTGATCGCTCCACTTTTCATCCTGTCCACAACCCCTAGTCCACGCCACATCAGAGCTCCTCATGCAGCCTTAAACTCCTTTTCCAGCTTCTGTGCTTGCCACTGAAGCTCATTCTCCATGGAGCTGTCAGAGTTATCTTTCAAACTAGCAATCAGCTCCAGTGCTCCTCCCAGACTGAAGCTCTGTGGTGGCTCCCATCATTCTTAGCATACACTCCACAAATACTCACTATGACTTACAGGATCCTGGGTGATCTGATGCTGTCCTAACCTTCCAACTGGATTAACTGTCATTGTTTGTCCTAAATCACCATACTGACTTCCTTTAAGTGCTTCATATACATCTCACTCTTTTCCTCAGCAGGGCCTTTGCACATGCTGCTACAACAATCTAGAGTGTTCTTCCCATGGGTGGTTGCTTCTCATCCTTAAACTCTCAGCCTACCTGACACTACCCCCAGAGAGATCTCCTCTGGCTATTGCAAGTCTCCTCCCATGGCACACGCATTAAAAAAAGAAAAAAAAAAATCTCTATTGCTGCAGCTTACTTTATTCACAGAGGTTTTCACTATTTATTGTTTGTTTTCTTGTTTTTCTCACAACCTCCTCCCCAACTAGAATGTAATAGAATGTAAACTTCATGAGGGTGGGGACTAAGCACATTTTAGTCACCACTGTGTACCAGTTTCCTACCATAGTGATCAACAGAGAGTATGTACCCCGTGAATATTTGGCAAGAGAATGAGTTAATTAATTGGAGGTATCTGAGTAGTAATGTCAGTCAGGAAGCTGAACATTCAGGTTGAGGAGCCAAACAGAGAGATTTGCCACAGAAATATAAATGCTGAGGCAGAGAATTCCTTGGTGGCTCAGTGGTTAGGACTCTGCACTCCACTGCCAGGGACCCAGGTTGTATCCTTGATCAGGGAACTAAGATGCCTGAAAGCCTCCTGGTGCCCCGTAGAAAGCTAGCAAACAAACAAACAAAAAACCCTTGAGACCACAGAGATAGTACTGTAGTGGGCTTCCTGGGAATGGATGAGATTACTTAAGGGGTGAGGAGAGAATGAAAAAACAAGAGCTTCATCTATCAATGAGACTGAAGAAACTGTAATATTTAAAGATGAACTGGAAAATTCTTGAAGAAAATATTTTTCAAAATGAAAATTTTTGTTACAATTATGTTACATGTAATTTCTAATTTGTTGTTATTTAGTTGCTAAGTTATTTCTGACATTTTTGTGACCCCATGGACTGTAGGCCACCAGGCTCCTCTGTCCATGGCATTTCCTAGGCAAGGATACTAGACTGGGTTGCCATTCCCTTTTCCAGGGGATCTTCCTGACTCAGGGATCGAACCCGTGTCTCCTGCATCTCCTGCATTGGCACGTGGATTCTTGACTACCAAGCTACCAGGGATGCCCAATTTCTAATTTATAATATATAGTTACAAATATTGATTTACTGCAGCTAATAAAGCTGATAGAGTTTCTTATTCTCTGTTATTTTTTCATGTATACATTTAGTTTTTGTTTTTTTAAACCACTTGGCTAGTGGGATCTCAGTTCTCCTGACCAGAGATTTAACTTATGCCCCCTAAAATGGAAGCTCAGAGTCTTAACCACTGGACCACCAGGTAAGCCCCCTTAGCTTTTTAAATTTTAATAAAGTTATGAAAATATCAAAGGCTTTTGAGAACCATGGTTGAACAAAGTTAGTTTTCAGTTTGAAAAAAAAAGAATGAGTGAACCATCCAAGCAATTTGAGAATGAACAAATGCTTTTATAGTTAAGTGAATCCGTGTTTTCATTTGAGCCTCTGGGTTTCATGTCAGGAAGTCCTTTTGGTCTACCTTCAAAATATATCCAGAATCAGACAACTTCTCACCACTACCACCAGCAGTTGTCCCCAGCACCCAAGGCCTTATTACAGTAGCTTTCACTAGGTCTCCCTGCTCTCAGCCTTGCCCCCATGAAAGAAAAATATCACCTGCTTTATTATCAAACAAAAGATGCTGTGATCATCAAGGTGTCAGCCACTGCCACTGTGCACCCAAATGTGCACCCTGGGGGACTCAGGATGGGAAAGAATGGGGTACCAGCCCTGGATAGTTTAGGTGCATAGTAAAAGAATGATTTCAATGAGTCCAGACTCTTGTATCTTCCCATACAAAGAAAGAGCACTAGGTTCATTAACTTGAGATGTCTGGTTTTCTTTTAACTAACAGTAATCTTGTGATTACTGAAACTGAAGCTCCAATACTTTGGCCACCTGATACAAACAGCCGACTCATTGGAAAAAAGACCTTGAGGCTGGGAAAGATTGAGGGCAAGAGGAGAAGGGGGTGACAGAAGATGGGATGGTTGGACGCCATCACCAACTCAATGGGCATGAGTTGGAGCAAGTTCCAGGAGATAGTGAAGGACAGGGAAGCCTGGTGTGCTGCAATCCATGGGGTTGCAAAGTCGGAGGGATATGACTTAGGGACTGAACAACAACAAATCTTGTGATGTTCCAACTACCTGGGTTTTTGTTGCAAAAACTACTATGTATCCTGGCTCCTCCCTTACTTCTTTGGAGCAGTTCCTCAGAGCGATCTGAGAAGCTTAAGTCCTCAAAAATTCCACCAAATAAACAAAATTCTCAACTTTTAGGTTGTTCATTTTTTTCAGTTGACACTCCCTACACTGTCTGCTGCATACAGCAGCAATGTAATCCTGTTCTGGGGTAAGACAAATGTGTCCTTCCTCTGGTCAAAGCCCTCCAGCGGCTTTTGATTTTAATCCCTGGTGGCTCAGCTGTAAAACTTCCACCTGCTAATGCAGGAAACGCAGGAGACTTGGGTTCAATCCCTGGGTCAGGAAGATCCCTGGAGAAGAAAATGGCAACCCACTCCAGTATTCTAGCCTGGAGAATCCCATGGATAAAGGAGCTTGACGGGCTACAGTCCATGGGGTCACAAGAGTCAGGCATGACTGAGCAACTAAACAAAAAAGTGAAGGGGAGCAGAAATGGGCACATCCACGCCAAAATATGCCTCTTTGCCGTGAGGATTATTTTGAGATGATTACTAAGAAATAGCAGGGGGCTTCCCAAGGGCTCAGTGGTAATGAGCCCTTGCCAATGCAGGAGACACGGGTTCAATCCCTAGACTGGAAAGATCCTACTTGCCTAGGAGCAGCTGAGCTCCTGTGCCACAACTATTGAGACTGTGTTTGAGAGCCCAGAAGCTACAACTACGGAGCCCATGTGGCACAACTACTGAAGCCTGTGCTCCCCAATGAGGGAAGCAGTGAGAAGTCTGCACATTGCAACTAGAGAGTAGCCCCTGCTCCCACAACTAAAGGCTAAGCCCAAGGAGCCAAGACCCAGCACAGCCAAAAATACAATAAATAAATTTGAAGAAATAGCAGACACAGGAAAAGTTTTGAAAATCATGGAGAAGTTACCCTTTTGTAAGAGACATTTACATTTACAAGGAAAATCTCCATTTGTAAGTGTCTTTCTCCCTGTGCAGAAGAAACAGAAGGATAATCTTATCTTTAGAAACTCTTATCAATGAGAGTGGAATATTTGTGATTTGCATCACAATCATATTCTTGTTTACTGTACTTGGCTTAATAGTCTTAGTTAACTGGTTCCTACATCTGTTTTAGCTGATGAGGTATTTAAAATGGTGGCTTGAGTGGAAGCGGGGTGGGGGAGGGGAGGGCAAGATTGGGGTAGAGGATAAAAGGAACAAACCATTGGGTTAGCCAAAAAGTTACTTTAAAAACCCGAACAAACCCATTTTTCAGTTTAAAAACTCCAACAAACTTTTGGGCCAACCCAATATTGTGCACAAAATAAGCTACACACAACATTGTAAAGCAACTATACTCAAATACAAACTTTTGAAAAAATATACTACTGTTGGGGCCAGTGTGAGGAGAGCAGCAGAGACTCCATCTTGAAGCCTGTCATCAATCTTAAAGACAGGATGTAAACGGGGCCTGAACCCGCCCAAGAGTGAGGAAACCCTTGCTAATGAAAACCAGGTCTCCTGGCATCCCTCCCTACAGATGGCAAACCGAGATTGTAGTTGAGGTCAGGCTGCCCTTGTTAGATTAACCATGGAGACATCCCCTCTTAATGTATAATCATTGTTGTACATGATTGAGTTTTACAACAAAGAAGTTGCTAACATGTAACCAGTCACATAGAGGGATGTGGGGGCAGGGGTTATAAAACTAGGCCTCTCAGAAACATCAGGGTCCTTGTTGGGAACTGATTCCCCTTGGACCAGCTGGCGTAATAAACCATACTCCACTGTCTTGAGTGTCCTCCGAGGTGTGTTTTGAGACTCTGGATTCCACAATACTACAAGGATATACTGTGCAACACAAAAATATAGCCAATATTTTATAATAACTATAAATGGAGTATAACCTTTAAAACTTGTGAATCACTATATTGTACATCTGTAACATATAATATTGTACATCAACTATACTTCAATTAAAAAACAAAATGATGGCTTGAGTCATTCCCTGAATTACTCAGTTTTCCTGGTTATCGCCCATGTATATGGGAGGTATGCATGTTATTCAACTTCTGTTTCTTTTTCTCCTATTAATGTCTTTTTATTACAGTGGGAGGCGGGGACATCTCAGCCAAAAACCTTGTAGAGTAGAGGGAAAATTATTTTTCCTCCCCAACAAAGGCAAAGTCTCTACCAATGGCCTACAAAACCCTCCATGATCTGGCCTTAGCCTTGTGCTCTGCTATTTTTTGTGTTCGTTCACTCAGTTTCATCCATACTGGTCCCTTTGCTCTTCTTAGAAGGGGGCAGGTATGCTTCAGTCTTTCTGGCACACTCTTCACCCAGATGGCTTATTTCCTCCTTTATCTTTACTTCAATGGCACATTCTTGGTTGAAGCCAACTCAGATCCACCCTTTTAATTTTGTACCCTTTCATTCCTGTACTGCTGACACCCTTCCCCTGCTTACTCTGTTCTATTTCTTTAGAAGAGGTGGCAAGAATACACAGAACTATACCAAAAAGATCTTAATGACCTGAATAACCACAATGAACTAGATCCCACATGCTGCAACTAAAGATCCTGTGTGCTGCAACTAAGACCCAGTGAAGCCAAATAAGCAAATAAAAATAAAGAAAAAAAGAATATATGGGTGTTCCCAGTACCATTTGTGAAAAGACTATCTTTTTGCTGTATAAACTGCCTTTTCACCTTTGTTGAAAATCAACTATATATATATAATATATATATAATATTTATTATATTTTTACAGTCTCTCTATTCAAGAACATTTCATGCAAAGATGGGCAAAATAAAGGACAGAAATGGTATGGACCTAACAGAAGCAGAAGACATTAAGAAGAGGTGGCAAGAATACACAGAAGAACTGTACAAAAAAGATCCAACAACTCACCTAGAGCCAGACATCCTGGAGTGCGGAGTCAAGTGGGCCTTAGGAAGCATCACTACAAACAAAGCTAGTGGAGGTGATGGGATTCCAACAGAGCTATTTCAAATCCTAAAAGATGATGCTGTGAAAGTGCTGTAGTCAATATGCCAACAAATTTCGAAAACTCAGCAGTGGCCACAGGACTGGAAAAGGTCAGTTTTCATTCCAATCCCAAAGAAAGGCAAGGTCAAAGAATTTGTTTCGTAGCATCTTTCATTTTCAAACACACATTATGTATTTGATTTATTGTTTATTGTCTAGCCCTCCTCACTAAAATATTAGCTTCAGGTGGTCAGGGACTATTGTCTTTTTGTTCACTGATGAATTCTCAACACTCAAAGCAGGCTGACACACAGTAAGCACTGAATAAATATTTGCTAAATGAATGAGCAGATGGATGTTCCTCATGACAAGATTATAAAAGTATCTACCCATTTTTCCTCTAGTACTTCAGTGGTTCTACATTTTACATTTAAACCTTGGAGCTGGAATTTATTTTGGAGTAAAAAATGTGATCTTCCCTGGTGGCTCAGATGGTAAGGAATCCACCTGCAATGCAGGAGACTCAGGTTCAATCTCTGGGTTGGGAGGATCTCCTGGAGAAGGGAATGACAATCCACTCCCGTATTCTTGCTTGGAGAAATCCATGGACAGAAGAGCCTGGCAGGTTACAGTCCATGGGGTCGCAAAAAAGTTGGACACGACTGAGTGACTAACACTTTCTTTCAAAAAGTGTGGTATGAATCTACTGCAGGAAGGGGGACCACTTCAAGGGCCCAAGCGGGATCTCTTGTTTATCACTCAGGAATTGTCTGAGGAGACACAGATGCTGGCAAAACAAGAAATTTTCTTGGGAAGGGGTGCCTGGGAGGAGAGCAGGCAGGTAAGGGAGCCCAGGAGAACTTTTCTGTCACATGGCTTGCAGTCTTGGGTTTTATGGTGATGGGATTAGTTTCTGGGTTGTCTCTGGCCAATCATTCTGACACAGGTCCTTCCTGGTGGCAAATGCATCCCTTAACCAAGATGGATTTCAGCAAGAAGGATCCTGGAAGGTTGGTAGGACTTACAGACTGGCGTCTCCTTTTGACCTTTCCTGAATTCTTGTGGTTGCTGGTGGCTTGTCAGTTCTATGTTCTCTACCAGGACCTCCTGTAGTAAAACAACTCATACAAATGGTTACTGTGGGGTCTGGCCAGGGTGGGGGATTTAGGTCAGTGGTTCTCCTAACAAATCCAGATTTCTTTCTCCCTTCCAAAGGCTCTCTAATTGCCTTGACACAAGTTATTGAAAATGCAATCATCTTTCCAGCCCCCACCATTTTGAGATATTTCTTATGGTTTGCTTCAGTTCCTTTTTTAAGGGGGTATGAAAGGTGAAGGGGAAGGCAATGGCACCCCACCCCAGTACTCTTGCCTGGAAAATCCAATGGACGGAGGAGCCTGGTGGGCTGCAGTCCATGGGGTCGCTAACAGTCGGACAGACTGAGCGACTTCACTTTCACTTTTCTCTTTCATGCATTGGAGAAGGAAATGGCAACCCACTCCAGTATTCTTGCCTGGAGAATCCCAGGGATGGGGGAGCCTGGTGGGCTGCCGTCTATGGGGTCACACAGAGTCGGACACGACTGAAGTGACTTAGCAGCAGCAGCAGCAGCAGCAGCAGCAGCAGCAACAGAAAGGTGAAAGCGTTAGTTGCTCAGTTGTGTCCAACTCTTGGCAGTAGCCCACCAGGCTCCTCTGACCATGGAGTTTTCTAGGCAAGAATACTGGAGTGGGTTGCCTTTTCTTTCTCCAGGGGAACTTCCCGACCCAGGGATCAAACCAGGGTCTCTTGTATTGCAGGCAGATTCTTTATTGTTTGAGCCACCAGGGAAGCTCAAATATGAAGCCTGGTTAAAAGTCATGATCTCCTCCACTGTAGAGAAAGATACAGTAGAACTGTATCTTCACTCATCCTTTCAGTTACTCTATATCAGAGCTGTACACTGGTTACAAAGTTTTTTTCCTTGCTTATTGTAGCAAAGTAGGCTATCTTCTGGAAATTGTCTTGGAAAACCTCCCAATCTTTAATCACATACAATTCTTCCCTCCCTTCCTCCTTGTTTCATGCCAGATAACAGACATTTTTAGAACAAGTGGCAAGATATCTTTCTGTAATTTGGAAAACAGGCATAACTGGCTGCAGAGTGACCTCACATTTGCCCTTTCTGTAAAAATGCAAGGCTGACAGGAGAGCTTTCCTTTAACTAACTCATCACAAAGTGACCCTTAGCTTGATGACTGAAGGTTATTTCTTAACCATTTAATAGTTTGAAGCTTTTAAAACTATGGAGTGTTTTTGTTTTATTGTTCTTTGTTCAGTGAAAAAAAAAGTGAGCCCTTTTCAGGTGAATTGGGATTTGAGACAAGGCCACCAGTATTCATTAAATACTTATTATACAACCATCTCATACTAAGTACCATGGAGGATAAAAACAGCTTGTAGTTCATTCACGTGTGCGTGTTAAGTTGCTTCAGTATGACTTTTTGCGACCCTATGGACTGTAACCTGCCAGGCTCCTCTGTCCATGGGATTCTCCAGGCAAGAATACTGAAATGGCTTGCCATGCCCTCCTCCAGAGGATCTTCACTGCTGCTGCTGCTGCTAAGTCACTTCAGTCGTGTCCGACTCTGTGTGACCCCATAGACGGCAGCCCACCAGGCTCCCCCATCCCTGGGATTCTCCAGGCAAGAATACTGGAGTGGGTTGCCATTTCCTTCTCCAATGCATGAAAGGAAAAGTGAAAGTGAAGTCGCTCAGTCTGTCCGACTGTTAGCGACCATATGGACTGCAGCCCACCAGGCTACTCCGTCCATTGGATTTTCCAGGCAAGAGTACTGGGGTGGGGTGCCATTGCCTTCCCCCAGGATCTTCACTACCCAGGGATCAAACCCATGTCTTTTACATCTTCTGCATTGGCAGGTGGGTTCTTTATCACTAGTACCACCTGGGAAGCCCTGTAATTCATTCAGTCAATATTTATTTAGCACTGATTATATTCCAGGGATACATCGGGGCAAATTTAATATCACTTGACTCAGACCATCAATCATTGAGATGACATCTGGAGAGAAACAAATGGGGCAAAGGAAAAACCAGAGTTAAGAAAATTATAACTACATTTAATAATAATCCAAAGGAGTAAATAGGAAGAAAGAAGTAAAGAGAAAAATCTAGAAGATCCAGGAGAGGGAAGGATGGGATTCAGATGTTCATTTGGAGCAGTGTGAGACTTGCTTACTGGACTGCCTGTGGACCAGAGTTGCTAACCCTCAGCCTGCCCACATCCCTTCTCTCTTGGAACTACATCAGCAACACCCTGCTTCCTGTCCCTCCCTTCCCCAGCACAGCCATGGTGATCTCTTAAGATGAAATCTGATTACCTCCACTTCTGATCAAATCAGTACACCCTCTGCCTCCCTCTCCAGCTACTTGCTTTGTCCTCTCTGTCTCACCTCTAGATTCTAAGCTACAGCCATAATGATCCTCTCTTACAGATTCTTCAACTAGACAACCCCCCACCACACCTTCCTCTCTCTTGTGGTCCTTTGAAGTGCTGTCTACTCTAGCCTAGAGCACTCCACTCCCCACCCCCTATCCCCATATTCCTGAGCACCAATCACAAAACCTGCATGATCTGTTCCCTTCTTGAGACCCAAGGGGACAAAGCCATCTATGGTAGAGTCAGCCCTGTTTTGTCCTAGACTGGAAGAGGCCCTGTCATCCTCTGTCTGGATCTGAGACAGAGAAAGAGTGCCTGCTGGCCTCAGGGGGAGGGATTTCTCCTAGTTCTGCCTGGAGGTGCAGACTCTGCTTCCTGAGCCATACATTTAAGTGGTTTATGCCAACCTGGCCAGATCCCAACTACTGGCAGAGACAATAATATATATAACTTATTCTGAACACAAGTAGACGTGACTTTTGCTTTACTTGTTATCATTTGGCTGAGAAAAGAAAAAAATAAGAACAAATATTCTTATGCTGCTGCTGCTGCTGCTGCTGCTGCTAAGTCACTTCAGTCGTGTCAGACTCTGTGTGACCCCATAGACGGCAGCCCACCAGGCTCCCCCATCCCTGGGATTCTCCAGGCAAGAATACTGGAGTGGGTTGCCATTTCCTTCTCCAATGCATGAAAGAGAAAAGTGAAAGTGAAGTCGCTCAGTCTNAGCTGTCTCTTATACACATCTTCGTGTCCGACTCTGTGTGACCCCATAGACGGCAGCCCACCAGGCTCCCCCATCCCTGGGATTCTCCAGGCAAGAATACTGGAGTGGGTTGCCATTTCCTTCTCCAATGCATGAAAGAGAAAAGTGAAAGTGAAGTCGCTCAGTCTGTCCGACTGTTAGCGACCCCATGGACTGCAGCCCACCAGGCTCCTCCGTCCATTGGATTTTCCAGGCAAGAGTACTGGGGTGGGGTGCCATTGCCTTCCCCGACTGAGCACTATTCCCTCCATTAATGTTAATAACTCAGAGCTGGTTCCAAAGTTCCTTGGGGGGTTTTTACCTATGACCTGAGTCATTTACTACCACCTCCCTGGCATAAACCATAACTCACCATGGCAGACAGAGCAACTATAACTGTGTAGAAGAAAAGTAACAACTGTTCACAAATTCTATCCCTCCCACAAAATAAACTGGTAACATTTTAGCCTATTTCCTTCCGGTGTCTTCCACTCCAGTGTATCTTTTAATACTTGATACTCTGTGATTGGGGGACTTCTTCTCTTTTCCCCATTATAGTCTCTTCTTTGGTGGTCTCATTCATTCTGATGAGTTTTATTACTATTTCTAAAGCAACAAATTTAGCCCTGATCTTTACTCTGAGCATCAGATTTCTCCATCCCCACCCGCATCCCCAAACTTGCTCCTTTGCAGCTGTTTTAGTAAATGGCCACCCCTTACTAATACTCATCCATAATGACTTATCCTGTTTTTCAAATTATACCTCAATGCTTTTCCATCTGATTCATGAGCAAATCCTGATCATGCTGTTTGCCATATACACCTGCCACAACCCTAATTCAAGGCACTGTCTTCTCTTTCCCGGTCCATTTGCACAGCACCATTGTTGTCCCTGCTTCCACACCTACCCCTGCAATCTTGTAGTGGGTTTGAACGTTCTGCCTGCCTTGGCTCCCTCATATAAAGCCCCTTAAATTCTGGTCACCCTGGATCCCTTTTTGTCCCTTGAAACATGCAAGGTCTTTCACTCTACTTTGTGTTTCTTTTTCTGAAAAGCTTCTGATCCTCCCCTGCCCTCCAGCTTACCCATGGAGGGTTTCTTTTCTTTCTTCAGATCTGACCTCCAAAGTCACTTCTTCAGGTAGACCTTCCCTGAGGGTTAGATCGAATTTGGTCTCTCAAATATTGTCCATCAAAGCGCCGAGTTTACTTTCTCCCTAGCACTAATCACAGCATGCAATTGTTTGTTAATTGTATTTAAATTTCTTCTTCAGTTTTTAAAGAAATTAGCAAATCAGAAATGTTTGTGAAAAAAAAAAAAAGAAAAGAAATGTTTGTGATCCCTTCCACGAGTAGGATTGACAGGCAAAAACAAAATCTCCAGTTAAATTTGCATTTCAGATAAATGGCTAATAAGTACATCATATTGAGAGCTATTATACTGAAAAAAGTATTTGGTATCCGAAATTCAAACCTGACGGGGTTTTCTGTATTTTCACCTGCTAAATCTGGCAGCATTACCAATGAAGCCCATTGACCTCGTCTTGCTTATTCTGGGTTGTACCCTCATGGCCAAGCCCAGAGCCTGCCTGCAATTTAGTAGGTGCTCAGTAATTGTTCTATAAAACGGGCTATTTAATACAGGTTTTTTTTTTCCCCTCACCTGACATTTATCAGAATTTTCCCCATTCACCAAAAATTCTTGTTAAAGGCATTTAGGGGAAATATGTTTTATTATCTAAACTTCTTTGTTTTTCTTTTCTGCAAAACTGGCATAGTTCTACCCTCGTCATGTTGTTTCGAGAATTAAATGAGTTAATGGGTGTAAAGTTTAGCACCTAGCCGGGACCACTAGAACACGCAAAACATTTGAATTCTTTATCATATGCAGTCGGTGAACCATTTTAGCAGAAAGCAAAAACGCGGGTTTATGGAGCACCGGTGGGGGCTGGGAAAACGGTTAGAAACTGGGGCCGGCCGAAGAGACAAGGGCCCGGGAAAAGAGGAGGAGCGAAGAGTGATTAACAGCAGGGACAGCCAGTGAGGATACTGGGAACCGCTTCCCCTCCCTACACGTTTCAAATTCTAAGCCCCGCCTCCATCCGGGTCCTTGAGCCTCGTTCCCGGGCCGTATAAAGTTTGCTGTCTCCTTTGTTCGCCCTCGTTGCGCAGTAGTGCGAGCGCCTTACAGCTTCCGTTCTCAGGATCGGCTGCCCTCCCGCGTGCCGAGCTGCTAGGAAGCCGCTGTTGGCGAGCTCGTAGGAGCTTGAGACCGTCGTCACCTCTCCAGTACGTGAGTCCTTTTCTTTACTTTGTATCTTGCCTCCTTTCTTGCCACGTTACAATTAGGGATTATCTCCCTGGAGATGAAGGTGGCGGGCGCCATTTTAAGAACCCGGAGGTGCCGACCTATTTAGGCAAAGCTGGGAGTGTCGACGGGAAACCGACGGCAGTGGTGGTGGGGAGGGGGGGGGGGCGCTTCGTAGTGTGCCTTCCCGGAAAGTTTGCCTGTTTCTCCTGCAGGGGTGGGGGGTGGCGGAGGTTATACCGGAGCGGGACGAGGAGGGACCGCGCCTCCTCCGCCGATATCTGCGTGGGGATGGCCCTGACCTCGGGCGGGCACGTGCACTTTTGCGCGGGGTCCTTGTTCATTGGCGGGCCTTGGAGAGAAAGCCCTCTGAATTTTCTGAAGCGCGGCTGGTGGCAAAAGTTACTCCCTGACCCGGGGAGGTTGTTCTGGGCTCAGTCCAAGTGTCGCCATTTTGTATTTTCCACGCGGTTTTTAATGACGGGTTTTAATTGGGTTCCACTGCAGCCTTTGAGTGCTGGGTTTCAGGGCGCGCTTCCATATTCCGTTATTTCGTATGAGATAATATTGAGGCTTTTTAAAAAAAGTCGGTAATGTGAGCGGGGCAGGAGAGTCATAACTTGGTTAAAACTTTAAATTGCTGCTTGAATTAACTAGGAAATCGTAATGAAAGGAGCTAGACTTCTTGGATTGGTCAGAGGGACCTGCGTTTGGTCTGTGACCTTGACTGAGTAGGTTTTTAAAAATCACTAGGATAATTGGGATGGGATAATAATTTTTTAAGGCTTCCCTGGTGGCTCAGCGGTGAAGAATCTGCCTGCAACCCAGGGTTTGATTCCTGGGTTGGGACTATCCCCTGGAGAAGGGAATGGCTACCTACTCCAGTATACTTGCCTGGAAAATCCCATGAACAGAGAAGCCGGGCGGGATACAGTCCATGGGGTTGTGAGAGAGTCGGACACGACTTAACAACAACAGTTGAATTTTTAAAGTGCAGTAAATCTAGTGTAAAGTAAAATGCACTTTTTGAAGTGTTGTAGATACTTAAGACTGCCAAAGTGGATTAAAGATAAAGGAATTAGTTAAGTTGGCTTTATAAACCAGTTTATTAAACTGCTGTCACTAAACTAATTACACAGGTTTTCTGGTGAGGCTTAAGAATTGCTTTCCGTGTATTATGTTAATTTTAGTAAACAAAAAATAAGCCCTGATACGTAACATTGGGTAAACTTGAACTGTTTTTTAGGGAAGGTAACTTTTTTTTCCCAACAGATTTTAACCAGGGGGGAAAAATGGTTGAGGCAGATCGCCCAGGAAAGCTCTTTATCGGTGGCCTCAATACAGAAACCAATGAGAAAGCCCTTGAAGCAGTATTTGGCAAATATGGACGAATAGTGGAAGGTGAGTTACCTGAAAATGTATGCAGGGTTATTATAATTAAAAAGGTGAGCTGTGATGAATTCGATTGCATTGATCACATGAAATGATAATGTGCTTTGTCCTCTAAGAAGTTCTGAGCTTGCTTTCTTTTTTACAGATTAATTTTTGTCTTTCCTTTTCAACTAGAGTAACACTTTTTTTCCTCCTGAAAACTACTTTTTAGTTCTCTTGATGAAAGATCGTGAAACCAACAAATCTAGAGGATTTGCTTTTGTCACCTTTGAAAGCCCAGCAGATGCCAAGGATGCAGCCAGAGACATGAATGGAAAGGTAAAAGTATCTGCAGTATACAATGTTTCCTAGTATGTAAAATAGCACATTGTTACCCAAGTCCAGTGTAGGGCTGCTCTTGAATTTGAGTATAAACCTTTCCAGGACCCTGCTACAATGTCTTGTAATTTCAGAAGGACCTTTTGTACTCAGTGTATTCTTAACCAAAAAATCATTCAATTTTAAATGTTATGTATGATACTTTGTATTATACTTCAGCTTTTCTTTTTGGTTATTTGTCTCAATAAGTTGGTAATTGTTTCACCTTGTTAAATTTTACCAACTTAACGTTTTAGTTCAAATAATAACCTTAAAATTTTCAATGCTAAACAGAAAGGTAAAAACATTTTGAAGGACATACCAGTGTCAGTGCATAGTGGATCGACAAGTTCTCTTTTAAATATTTTTAATTAAACATTGATATTATTTAGTCCTTAGATGGAAAAGCCATCAAGGTAGAACAAGCCACTAAACCGTCATTTGAAAGTGGTAGACGTGGACCACCTCCGCCTCCAAGAAGCAGAGGCCCTCCCAGAGGCCTTCGAGGAGGAAGAGGAGGAAGTGGAGGAACCAGGGGACCTCCATCCCATGGAGGGCACATGGGTAATGACTTAAGTTTAATTTAGGCTTGGTATATAAATTAAGAACTGTAAACACATCAGTGTGTACTTTGGTTAATCTTTATTTTAAAGGCCTTAGCTTTTGAAATTGAGAACATTTTATTCATCTACCAAAGTGATTTCCTTAAGGGAAACATAGAAGGCATACTCAGTTAAATTAACAATGCCTTGACATAATTAACAATAAGCTATTCTTCATCCAGATGAACTCATTCTATAGGGAAAAACACTTACAGAAAAATTTTGATAAGTATTGTTGGTATTTGGGGTTTTTTTGAAGTAACTTGAACCCTCAGTAGAACCTTTCAGTTCTACTTTTCTATCTATACTAACTCATGTGTCTCTATGTAGACTAACATGCCTCACAGTCTAAAGATTTACCCAACTAAACAGAAATGGTCTTGTTCTTGATCAAGCAAAACTTGTGTAGCTTTTTCATGTATTAACATGATTTTTTTTGTTCTAATGTAGATGATGGTGGCTATTCCATGAATTTTAACATGAGTTCTTCCAGGGGACCACTTCCGGTAAAAAGAGGACCACCACCACGAAGTGGGGGTCCTCCTCCTAAAAGATCTGCCCCTTCAGGACCAGTTCGAAGCAGCAGTGGAATGGGAGGAAGAGGTAAATGTTCTGTATATGACAGTCTATCCTACCATCATAACACAAGAATTGAGGTGAATCCTAAAAATTATATTTAAACTACCTAGATCACTTGGAGTCATGAAGTTAGATGCAGAACATTGAAAATAATTTTGGTGTAATTAAATTTTAGAGGATTTCCTCATATACATCCATATTGTCATATTTGGTTGAATCACTGCTTTTCATTGCTTCAGTGCAAATAAACATTTTTACTTCCGCTCAGCGTGTGTTTTTAAAATTGATTTTTCCTTAAGCTCCTGTATCACGTGGAAGAGATAGTTATGGAGGTCCACCTCGAAGGGAGCCCTTGCCCTCTCGTAGAGATGTTTATTTGTCCCCAAGAGATGATGGATATTCTACTAAAGACAGGTAACAGAAAAGTATAGTAGCTTTTGTTTCTTAATACTTCAGGTTGAGGAGAGCTCATCAAAAGTATGAACCAAGTTACTTTTGTTTCTTTAGCTATTCAAGCAGAGATTACCCAAGTTCTCGTGATACAAGAGATTATGCACCACCACCAAGAGATTATACTTACCGTGATTATGGTCATTCCAGTTCACGTGATGACTATCCATCAAGAGGCTATAGGTATGTGACTTTGCTCTTGCTGCCATGGCTTGATGTAAAAAATATTTTTTAGCTGTAAAAACTAATGTTCTGGGGCTTAAACATATTTCTCTTTAATATAGTGATAGAGATGGCTATGGTCGTGATCGTGACTATTCAGATCATCCAAGTGGAGGTTCCTACAGAGATTCATATGAGAGTTATGGTAAGATTTTGGTTGAGGGTTTCTGGCTATTACCAGCTTGAGTTTTTAGGTTCATGAGCCAGTTTATTAGGCTGTTGTGGTGCTTGCTTTTAAAGGGATGTTTGCTTGCTTTTAAGGGGGTAATTTATTCAGCTGGGCTTTTCCTAGTCTTGTGAGGGGCTTTTGTTTTTTCTAAGTTTTTTTTTGAGGCTGTTGGCTTGCTTTGGAGGGGATTTTGCTTGCTTAAATTGGCAGCCTTATGTGTTTTCCCCCAACAGTGAAAATACAATTTAAAAACTTTATTAACAAGATCAAATGTTTACCATTGCAATATGAAGGAAAGTCTACAGTTCAAAATTGCAACTTATCACTGGAAAGTTGGCTGAGTGTCTACTATAAAATAACAAGCTGTCTGGAATATCCTCTTGAAATACACACCGTCTTCAGTCTTTTCAAACAAACATTAAAACCCACCCATTTCCGTGTCTCAGCAGATGAGCAAATCCCTGTTAATGGCCAGCAATGGCAGTTTAAAATCTCCCAGTTAAGACAGTAAACGTTTAATACAAGAATTCTGTAAATTCAGATTTAAATGTTGTATATATACAATTTATAGTGTTGCCATATTACCTGACCATTGACCCTGCAGGTAACTCACGTAGTGCTCCACCTACACGAGGGCCCCCGCCATCTTATGGTGGAAGCAGTCGCTATGATGATTACAGCAGCTCACGTGACGGATATGGTGGAAGTCGAGACAGTTACTCAAGCAGCCGAAGTGATCTCTACTCAAGTGGTCGTGATCGGGTTGGCAGACAAGAAAGAGGGCTTCCCCCTTCTATGGAAAGGGGGTACCCTCCTCCACGAGATTCCTACAGCAGTTCAAGCCGCGGAGCACCAAGAGGTGGTGGCCGTGGAGGAAGCCGATCTGATAGAGGGGGAGGCAGAAGCAGATATTAAAAACAAAACAACTTTGGACCAAAATCCCTGTTCAAAGAAACAAACAAAAGTGGAACCTGTTCTATCATAACTACCCAAGGACTACTAAAAGGAAAGATTGTGTTACTTTTTTTAAATTTCCTGTTAAGTTCCCCTTCCATAATTTTTATGTTCTTGTGAGGAAAGAAAGTAAAACATGTTTAATCTTTGATTTTATGACATTGCTTTCAACAAGCAAATGGAATGTTAAGTGTGTTAAGACTTGACATGTGTACTAGTGGTGTAATCTTCCAAGTAAAAGTGTCCCTAAAGGCCACTTCCTATAGGATTTTCCCCAGTAAATGATGAGGCAAGCAGCTTATCTTACACAAAATATCTAGTCATCTAAAATGGAGAGATGAATCCTCCTGCCTATATAAACAAGCTAGCTATTAGAGGGTGGTCGGGGTATGCTACTCTTAGGATTTCAGAGTGTCTTCAAGCTGAAATCTCAAATGTTCTCAGTATGAAAAACCTGAGATCAGATGCATATATGTAAGGAAAGTGCTATTCGCCCAGTAAACCCAGAAAAAGCAAATGGATAATGCTGGCCATATTTTGCCTTTCTGACATTTCCTTGGGAATCTACAAGAACCTCCCCTTTCCCCCTCCCCAATAAGACCATTTAAGTGTGTGTTAAGCAACTACAGAATACTAAATAAAAAGTTTGGCCAAAACCAACCATGAAGCTGCAAACGATGCTTGCTCTTACTGTTTCAAATTTTTGCAACTCTGTAGTGTCTCACTTTTAAGGAACAGCTTGATTGCAAAGGAGAAAATAGATAAGCAATGAAGTTATCTCCAACTTCTCAAAGGCTTATGACTTCTAAAAAGTGAATCTATCAGCATTCCACATCAGATTTAAAGCATCAAATGCCTGTGAAACAGCAAAGATGGTAAGCAAAGCAAACTAGTTTTTCCGTCTAAGTCGAAATTGAACACTTACCTTCCTCATAGTACAGTGAAACATACTGTACCTCATGGCAATGGAAATGCTTTCTAGATTAAAAAAAAAAACTTTGGAAAACAAAGTGTTCGATAGCATATTAGAAGTCCTCCAAATTCAACACTTGGATTTCTTTTTTTTAAAGCATGTGTGACACTTAAAGGCCTTAATACAGCTGTTTACCAGTAGCGATCTGGGGCTTGGGAGGGGGTATTTTTTAAATCTTATTTTTGATGAAGACCTTTAAACATGCTTCATGTTTTAACGTTTTTCAAGTTAGTCTTTTAGTCAATATAGGAAATGGCTTAAGTTTGGGGTCCCCCCTCTCTTTACCCCCTGTAAGCCATTGCAAACCTGACATTTAGTTGGATGCCTGACTTGTTTTTAGTTCTGTGAAACTACACTCTATGGAGAAAATCTATTGCAAGTGGTCTTTAAAAAGCAAAACCTGAGGCAGCATGACCCAGGTCCAGCCATGAAGTTGAAAAAAGATGCTCTTGAATATAGTAAACTTGAAGACCTCCAACTAAAAATTCTTACACTGCACTTAATTCCTTCAAATAAGTTTTGTCCGTTCAACTTATGGATTTAACATGGCAGTGCACCATTGGAACAGAATGGGAATCCATAAGCCATGCAACTTAACCATTTAAGCCATTCCAGTCCATCCCAAGCCAGTGAAGCTTCCACCACTTAAGAGAAATAGTAGAACACGAAATACGTTAAGCTGCAAGTCTGAACTTGCCTTTTCTTTCTGGAAAAGAGGGCAGTTATAGGCAAGTTTTGAAGAATTCCCTTAAGAGAGATAACTAGTTACCTATTTAATTTTTACAGGTTGAGAATTTTGGTCATGGTCATGATGGTCATGGAGTGCTGATTTTTTTCACACTAGATAAAGCTGGCAACAAGAGAAATGCAATGCTAAGGTAAGTTTTGAAAGCAGTGGCTTTTATAGGTATAAATACTGTGGCATCGCCATGTTGCATGCCTTGATATTGGCAAGTTATCTGTAATGGGTTAATTTTAGGATTAGCAGGGTAAATCTGTAACACCTGGCACATTAAACGGGAGTAAGCTTTTCTCAAAGATAGCTGTATTGAATGTATTTAATGTATATAGCTTGCTAGTCCTTTGTTACCAGTTGTTGGCTGGAGTGATACAGTGTAGTGTTTTGCTATGTGAACAAACTTGTGTGAGGTTCAAACTGTTGGCTGAGCCTTTTTAAAAAGGATACTTTATCGGTTCCAATTTGGCTAAAGGGGGGACTGATAACAGATGCCACTAAATCCTTAGCTTGAGTAATAGTTTTACTGGTAGAATGATAACAGGAATTCTGATGGTTNAAAAAGTCGGTAATGTGAGCGGGGCAGGAGAGTCATAACTTGGTTAAAACTTTAAATTGCTGCTTGAATTAACTAGGAAATCGTAATGAAAGGAGCTAGACTTCTTGGATTGGTCAGAGGGACCTGCGTTTGGTCTGTGACCTTGACTGAGTAGGTTTTTAAAAATCACTAGGATAATTGGGATGGGATAATAATTTTTTAAGGCTTCCCTGGTGGCTCAGCGGTGAAGAATCTGCCTGCAACCCAGGGTTTGATTCCTGGGTTGGGACTATCCCCTGGAGAAGGGAATGGCTACCTACTCCAGTATACTTGCCTGGAAAATCCCATGGACAGAGAAGCCGGGCGGGATACAGTCCATGGGGTTGTGAGAGAGTCGGACACGACTTAACAACAACAGTTGAATTTTTAAAGTGCAGTAAATCTAGTGTAAAGTAAAATGCACTTTTTGAAGTGTTGTAGATACTTAAGACTGCCAAAGTGGATTAAAGATAAAGGAATTAGTTAAGTTGGCTTTATAAACCAGTTTATTAAACTGCTGTCACTAAACTAATTACACAGGTTTTCTGGTGAGGCTTAAGAATTGCTTTCCGTGTATTATGTTAATTTTAGTAAACAAAAAATAAGCCCTGATACGTAACATTGGGTAAACTTGAACTGTTTTTTAGGGAAGGTAACTTTTTTTTCCCAACAGATTTTAACCAGGGGGGAAAAATGGTTGAGGCAGATCGCCCAGGAAAGCTCTTTATCGGTGGCCTCAATACAGAAACCAATGAGAAAGCCCTTGAAGCAGTATTTGGCAAATATGGACGAATAGTGGAAGGTGAGTTACCTGAAAATGTATGCAGGGTTATTATAATTAAAAAGGTGAGCTGTGATGAATTCGATTGCATTGATCACATGAAATGATAATGTGCTTTGTCCTCTAAGAAGTTCTGAGCTTGCTTTCTTTTTTACAGATTAATTTTTGTCTTTCCTTTTCAACTAGAGTAACACTTTTTTTCCTCCTGAAAACTACTTTTTAGTTCTCTTGATGAAAGATCGTGAAACCAACAAATCTAGAGGATTTGCTTTTGTCACCTTTGAAAGCCCAGCAGATGCCAAGGATGCAGCCAGAGACATGAATGGAAAGGTAAAAGTATCTGCAGTATACAATGTTTCCTAGTATGTAAAATAGCACATTGTTACCCAAGTCCAGTGTAGGGCTGCTCTTGAATTTGAGTATAAACCTTTCCAGGACCCTGCTACAATGTCTTGTAATTTCAGAAGGACCTTTTGTACTCAGTGTATTCTTAACCAAAAAATCATTCAATTTTAAATGTTATGTATGATACTTTGTATTATACTTCAGCTTTTCTTTTTGGTTATTTGTCTCAATAAGTTGGTAATTGTTTCACCTTGTTAAATTTTACCAACTTAACGTTTTAGTTCAAATAATAACCTTAAAATTTTCAATGCTAAACAGAAAGGTAAAAACATTTTGAAGGACATACCAGTGTCAGTGCATAGTGGATCGACAAGTTCTCTTTTAAATATTTTTAATTAAACATTGATATTATTTAGTCCTTAGATGGAAAAGCCATCAAGGTAGAACAAGCCACTAAACCGTCATTTGAAAGTGGTAGACGTGGACCACCTCCGCCTCCAAGAAGCAGAGGCCCTCCCAGAGGCCTTCGAGGAGGAAGAGGAGGAAGTGGAGGAACCAGGGGACCTCCATCCCATGGAGGGCACATGGGTAATGACTTAAGTTTAATTTAGGCTTGGTATATAAATTAAGAACTGTAAACACATCAGTGTGTACTTTGGTTAATCTTTATTTTAAAGGCCTTAGCTTTTGAAATTGAGAACATTTTATTCATCTACCAAAGTGATTTCCTTAAGGGAAACATAGAAGGCATACTCAGTTAAATTAACAATGCCTTGACATAATTAACAATAAGCTATTCTTCATCCAGATGAACTCATTCTATAGGGAAAAACACTTACAGAAAAATTTTGATAAGTATTGTTGGTATTTGGGGTTTTTTTGAAGTAACTTGAACCCTCAGTAGAACCTTTCAGTTCTACTTTTCTATCTATACTAACTCATGTGTCTCTATGTAGACTAACATGCCTCACAGTCTAAAGATTTACCCAACTAAACAGAAATGGTCTTGTTCTTGATCAAGCAAAACTTGTGTAGCTTTTTCATGTATTAACATGATTTTTTTTGTTCTAATGTAGATGATGGTGGCTATTCCATGAATTTTAACATGAGTTCTTCCAGGGGACCACTTCCGGTAAAAAGAGGACCACCACCACGAAGTGGGGGTCCTCCTCCTAAAAGATCTGCCCCTTCAGGACCAGTTCGAAGCAGCAGTGGAATGGGAGGAAGAGCTCCTGTATCACGTGGAAGAGATAGTTACGGAGGTCCACCTCGAAGGGNCCATGAATTTTAACATGAGTTCTTCCAGGGGACCACTTCCGGTAAAAAGAGGACCACCACCACGAAGTGGGGGTCCTCCTCCTAAAAGATCTGCCCCTTCAGGACCAGTTCGAAGCAGCAGTGGAATGGGAGGAAGAGGTAAATGTTCTGTATATGACAGTCTATCCTACCATCATAACACAAGAATTGAGGTGAATCCTAAAAATTATATTTAAACTACCTAGATCACTTGGAGTCATGAAGTTAGATGCAGAACATTGAAAATAATTTTGGTGTAATTAAATTTTAGAGAATTTCCTCATATCCATATTGTCATATTTGGTTGAATCACTGCTTTTCATTGCTTCAGTGCAAATAAACATTTTTACTTCCGCTCAGCGTGTGTTTTTAAAATTGATTTTTCCTTAAGCTCCTGTATCACGTGGAAGAGATAGTTATGGAGGTCCACCTCGAAGGGAGCCCTTGCCCTCTCGTAGAGATGTTTATTTGTCCCCAAGAGATGATGGATATTCTACTAAAGACAGGTAACAGAAAAGTATAGTAGCTTTTGTTTCTTAATACTTCAGGTTGAGGAGAGCTCATCAAAAGTATGAACCAAGTTACTTTTGTTTCTTTAGCTATTCAAGCAGAGATTACCCAAGTTCTCGTGATACAAGAGATTATGCACCACCACCAAGAGATTATACTTACCGTGATTATGGTCATTCCAGTTCACGTGATGACTATCCATCAAGAGGCTATAGGTATGTGACTTTGCTCTTGCTGCCATGGCTTGATGTAAAAAATATTTTTTAGCTGTAAAAACTAATGTTCTGGGGCTTAAACATATTTCTCTTTAATATAGTGATAGAGATGGCTATGGTCGTGATCGTGACTATTCAGATCATCCAAGTGGAGGTTCCTACAGAGATTCATATGAGAGTTATGGTAAGATTTTGGTTGAGGGTTTCTGGCTATTACCAGCTTGAGTTTTTAGGTTCATGAGCCAGTTTATTAGGCTGTTGTGGTGCTTGCTTTTAAAGGGATGTTTGCTTGCTTTTAAGGGGGTAATTTATTCAGCTGGGCTTTTCCTAGTCTTGTGAGGGGCTTTTGTTTTTTCTAAGTTTTTTTTTGAGGCTGTTGGCTTGCTTTGGAGGGGATTTTGCTTGCTTAAATTGGCAGCCTTATGTGTTTTCCCCCAACAGTGAAAATACAATTTAAAAACTTTATTAACAAGATCAAATGTTTACCATTGCAATATGAAGGAAAGTCTACAGTTCAAAATTGCAACTTATCACTGGAAAGTTGGCTGAGTGTCTACTATAAAATAACAAGCTGTCTGGAATATCCTCTTGAAATACACACCGTCTTCAGTCTTTTCAAACAAACATTAAAACCCACCCATTTCCGTGTCTCAGCAGATGAGCAAATCCCTGTTAATGGCCAGCAATGGCAGTTTAAAATCTCCCAGTTAAGACAGTAAACGTTTAATACAAGAATTCTGTAAATTCAGATTTAAATGTTGTATATATACAATTTATAGTGTTGCCATATTACCTGACCATTGACCCTGCAGGTAACTCACGTAGTGCTCCACCTACACGAGGGCCCCCGCCATCTTATGGTGGAAGCAGTCGCTATGATGATTACAGCAGCTCACGTGACGGATATGGTGGAAGTCGAGACAGTTACTCAAGCAGCCGAAGTGATCTCTACTCAAGTGGTCGTGATCGGGTTGGCAGACAAGAAAGAGGGCTTCCCCCTTCTATGGAAAGGGGGTACCCTCCTCCACGAGATTCCTACAGCAGTTCAAGCCGCGGAGCACCAAGAGGTGGTGGCCGTGGAGGAAGCCGATCTGATAGAGGGGGAGGCAGAAGCAGATATTAAAAACAAAACAACTTTGGACCAAAATCCCTGTTCAAAGAAACAAACAAAAGTGGAACCTGTTCTATCATAACTACCCAAGGACTACTAAAAGGAAAGATTGTGTTACTTTTTTTAAATTTCCTGTTAAGTTCCCCTTCCATAATTTTTATGTTCTTGTGAGGAAAGAAAGTAAAACATGTTTAATCTTTGATTTTATGACATTGCTTTCAACAAGCAAATGGAATGTTAAGTGTGTTAAGACTTGACATGTGTACTAGTGGTGTAATCTTCCAAGTAAAAGTGTCCCTAAAGGCCACTTCCTATAGGATTTTCCCCAGTAAATGATGAGGCAAGCAGCTTATCTTACACAAAATATCTAGTCATCTAAAATGGAGAGATGAATCCTCCTGCCTATATAAACAAGCTAGCTATTAGAGGGTGGTCGGGGTATGCTACTCTTAGGATTTCAGAGTGTCTTCAAGCTGAAATCTCAAATGTTCTCAGTATGAAAAACCTGAGATCAGATGCATATATGTAAGGAAAGTGCTATTCGCCCAGTAAACCCAGAAAAAGCAAATGGATAATGCTGGCCATATTTTGCCTTTCTGACATTTCCTTGGGAATCTACAAGAACCTCCCCTTTCCCCCTCCCCAATAAGACCATTTAAGTGTGTGTTAAGCAACTACAGAATACTAAATAAAAAGTTTGGCCAAAACCAACCATGAAGCTGCAAACGATGCTTGCTCTTACTGTTTCAAATTTTTGCAACTCTGTAGTGTCTCACTTTTAAGGAACAGCTTGATTGCAAAGGAGAAAATAGATAAGCAATGAAGTTATCTCCAACTTCTCAAAGGCTTATGACTTCTAAAAAGTGAATCTATCAGCATTCCACATCAGATTTAAAGCATCAAATGCCTGTGAAACAGCAAAGATGGTAAGCAAAGCAAACTAGTTTTTCCGTCTAAGTCGAAATTGAACACTTACCTTCCTCATAGTACAGTGAAACATACTGTACCTCATGGCAATGGAAATGCTTTCTAGATTAAAAAAAAAAACTTTGGAAAACAAAGTGTTCGATAGCATATTAGAAGTCCTCCAAATTCAACACTTGGATTTCTTTTTTTTAAAGCATGTGTGACACTTAAAGGCCTTAATACAGCTGTTTACCAGTAGCGATCTGGGGCTTGGGAGGGGGTATTTTTTAAATCTTATTTTTGATGAAGACCTTTAAACATGCTTCATGTTTTAACGTTTTTCAAGTTAGTCTTTTAGTCAATATAGGAAATGGCTTAAGTTTGGGGTCCCCCCTCTCTTTACCCCCTGTAAGCCATTGCAAACCTGACATTTAGTTGGATGCCTGACTTGTTTTTAGTTCTGTGAAACTACACTCTATGGAGAAAATCTATTGCAAGTGGTCTTTAAAAAGCAAAACCTGAGGCAGCATGACCCAGGTCCAGCCATGAAGTTGAAAAAGATGCTCTTGAATATAGTAAACTTGAAGACCTCCAACTAAAAATTCTTACACTGCACTTAATTCCTTCAAATAAGTTTTGTCCGTTCAACTTATGGATTTAACATGGCAGTGCACCATTGGAACAGAATGGGAATCCATAAGCCATGCAACTTAACCATTTAAGCCATTCCAGTCCATCCCAAGCCAGTGAAGCTTCCACCACTTAAGAGAAATAGTAGAACACGAAATACGTTAAGCTGCAAGTCTGAACTTGCCTTTTCTTTCTGGAAAAGAGGGCAGTTATAGGCAAGTTTTGAAGAATTCCCTTAAGAGAGATAACTAGTTACCTATTTAATTTTTACAGGTTGAGAATTTTGGTCATGGTCATGATGGTCATGGAGTGCTGATTTTTTTCACACTAGATAAAGCTGGCAACAAGAGAAATGCAATGCTAAGGTAAGTTTTGAAAGCAGTGGCTTTTATAGGTATAAATACTGTGGCATCGCCATGTTGCATGCCTTGATATTGGCAAGTTATCTGTAATGGGTTAATTTTAGGATTAGCAGGGTAAATCTGTAACACCTGGCACATTAAACGGGAGTAAGCTTTTCTCAAAGATAGCTGTATTGAATGTATTTAATGTATATAGCTTGCTAGTCCTTTGTTACCAGTTGTTGGCTGGAGTGATACAGTGTAGTGTTTTGCTATGTGAACAAACTTGTGTGAGGTTCAAACTGTTGGCTGAGCCTTTTTAAAAAGGATACTTTATCGGTTCCAATTTGGCTAAAGGGGGGACTGATAACAGATGCCACTAAATCCTTAGCTTGAGTAATAGTTTTACTGGTAGAATGATAACAGGAATTCTGATGGTTGTTTTTTTTTTTTTTTTTTTGGGCTTCCTGGGTTATTTCCAGAATGAAACAGTAAATATCTTGTGACCTGATAGCACCTTTTCATTTTACAGAGCTGTTGAAGCGGAAGAATTGCTGATTGTCCTTAAGGCACAACAGTTGCATAAGCAGTACTCATCAGAATTGGTTTGGTGCAGACAAGATGTTTGCCTTCCAGGGTTCCCGTGGCTCTAAGGAAGGCATCAACCCCAGTTGGTTAGCACTCTTAACTAGGGAGTGGCAGTTTCTTTAAGTAATTGACAAAGATGGAGAAAGGGGAGTAATTAAGGAAATGGGTAAGTGGGGGTAGTCAGGAAGTTCTTGTTTTTTCAGCTTTGACTTTATTTCAGCTAAAGTCGGAGAAGTGACCTGAAAGTCGCCCAGTCATGTCTGACTTTTTGTGACCCCATGGACTATTACAGTCCGTGGAATTTTCCAGGCCAGAATACTGGAGTGGGTAGCCTTTCCCATCTCCAGGGGATCGTCCCAACCCAGGGATCGAACCCAGGTCTCCTGCATTGCAGGTGGATTTTTGACCAGCTGAGCCACAAGGGAAGCCCAAAGTCATAGGGACAACTGCAACTTAGAACTTCCTAATTACCACTGATTGTCAGAAAGTTGGATTAGAAAACTGAAAGGCATAAGAGGTAACTTTATCCAGTAAAGTGATTTTTCAGTAAGTAAAATATTTCCTTGTGTTTATCCAAAAGTGAGATTTAGTCTCAAAACTAAATGGAAGACTAATATCTGTAAACTAAAGTAACTGGAAACATAGCTGAAATGCTCGAAAGCACACTTTGAAAACTGGAGACAAAATTGGGCCGGTTGGCTTTTGCTGTTTTCTTTTTCTTTTTTTTTTTAAGAATAGTTTTGTAAGCTTCCTTTATCCCTCTACCCCAGTTCATGTCTTGCAAACAAATCGTTAACAGCTTTATCATTTATTGCATTGAAGATTAGAGCCAGTGGTGTAAAAGCTAATGTTCTCAAAGGAAACAGATTTGAGTTGTTGGGTTAGAAGGAACCAACTCACCTTCTGAATGTTTACCTAGTAAATATCAGTACTGTCATGTTTACCATTTGCAGTTGTGGAAAATATGCAGAAATTTAACCCTCATTTTGATAGGCTCTTCCAATCACAGATCGTGAGGGTATTGACCAAATTTAAAAAGCCACTGCACTTACATAGCTGTCTTCCTCAATCATTCTGTAATCGAAATTACTTGGGTCTATGCTCCCAAGGACCTTTTGGCTCTTGAAATTTTATTTAGGTATCTTGAAGATAGTGTAGAACATAGAGACTAATCATAGTAAAACAAATACTAAATTGAAGACTGTTTAATGACCAGACAGCTATTTGGCAAATAGTTTACTGACCCAGCAGACTTATTTCT
This sequence comes from Oreotragus oreotragus, assembly GCA_006410675.1. Classification (NCBI taxonomy): domain Eukaryota; kingdom Metazoa; phylum Chordata; class Mammalia; order Artiodactyla; family Bovidae; genus Oreotragus; species Oreotragus oreotragus. The sequence continues at coordinate 42,758 of SJYX01021749.1, forward strand.
GCTCCTGTTGGGAAAACAATTGGTCTTGATTTATACTTGTAAAAGAAACAGAATAACGTGTTTCCCTTGTTTAACTGGTAGTTGAATATAGTACTTAGATATAATAGATGGCTTTTCTCTTTTTGGAATGTTTTGTATTTGAACCTAATAAAACTTGACGTGCATTTTTTGTGGCTCTGGGGTCTTTATTATAAAAAGATTTTATTTTGGCTTTTAAATAAGGGTCTGCAAACATCCCCCACTCCCAAACCCTAGTTCTTAGGCACTGTTTGCTCTTGCAGCCAGTTGCCAGGGAACATAATCACTGAAGTAGCCTATGGCTAGGCTTAGGGGAGGGAGCTTTGGGTGGGCATTGAGGTAATTCAGGTGATTTCATGTAATCCTTGCCCTGAAACTGGAGCAATAACACCAAAAACCTGGCAGCTAAAGTACCAAAGATTGACTGTAATGTTTCTAGTATTTCCTGCTGGCTCCTGAGAGAAACAGGTCAGTTAATTCAATTTGGCAGTGAATCCCACTTCAGACCAAGTCCCTTGGGGATGTCATTAAATCATTCATGATTAGTATTTGTTGGTTCTATGTACATCTGACTGATGTTCATTTACACTTGATAAAACTAATTTAGTGACAGTTGTCCTTTAAGGGAAAGCAATCAGTGGGTTGAGTACACTACCTCACAGGCAGCGAAGCACTGTTCCCAGGGGATCACTGGCTATAGGGCCCCTGTAGGGGAAGGTGAGCTTGCTAAAGCTGAGTTGGGCTAAGTTGATGATATTTTATGACTTTGGACTGCAGCTCACAAAGCTCCTCTGTCCATGAGATTCTCTTAAGCCTTTTCCTTAAGGGGATCTTCCCAGCACAGGGACTGAACCCATGTCTCCTCTGCATTGGCAGATGGAGTCTTTACTAGCACCACCTGGGAAACCCATAAAGCCGAGTTGCTAAGTCACTTCAGTCGTGTCCGACTGCGATCCCATAGACAGCCGCCCACCAGGCTCCCCTGTCCCTGGGATCCTCCAGGCAAGAATACTAGAGTGGGTTGCCATTTCCTTCTCCAATGCATGAAAGTGAAGTTATTCAGACTCCTAGTGACCCCATGGACTGCAGCTTACCAGCCTCTTCTGTCTGTGGGATTTTCCAGGCAAGAGTACTGGAGTGGGCTGCCATTGCCTTCTGCCAGCCAATTTATAAGAGACAAGGGTTTCGTCCTTGGGTTGGGAAGATCCCTGGAGTAGAGAATGGCAGCCCATTCTAATGCCCAGATAATTCCATGGGCAGGAACCTGGCCAGCTACAAGTAACAGTTCATGGGTTTGCAAGTGACATGATTGAGTGACTGAACAACGTTAAAGGTCACCTTGACGTGGTTTCCTGTAGTCTTGCGCTTTGTAGGTTTGCCTTTGTGTCAGGCCACTGCAATAGCCTTCATTTTGTGGTTCCCATTACATGTATTTCATTTCACTCAGTCGTGTCTGGCTCTTTGCAACCCTATGGACTGCAGCATGCCAGGCTTCTCTGTCCATCAACTCCCGGAGCTTATTCAAACTCGTCCTTTGAGTCGTTGATGCCATCCAACCATCTCATCCTCTGTTGTCCCCTTCTAATACACTGTGATTATATAGCCAGGTGAAAACTTGCCACCGAACCCCCTCTCTGGTGGCTCAGATGGTAAGAAGCTGCCTGCAATGCAAGAGACCCAGGTTCTTCCATTCCTGGGTTGAGAAGATTCCCTGGAGAAGGGCATGGCAACCCATTCCAGTATTCTTGCCTAGAGAATACCATGAACAGGGCAGCCTAGGCAGGCTACTGTCCATGGGGTAGCAAAGAGTAGGACAGGACTGAGTGACTAACACTCACTCTGTAAATAACCTCAGGCAGTTCATGGCAGTGCGTGCATGCTCAGTTGTGTCTGACTTGCGACCCCAGGGACTGTAGCCTGCCAGGCTCATCTGTCCATGGAATTTTCCAGGCAAGAATACTGGGTTGGGTTGCCATTTCCTACTCCTGGGGGATCTTCCTGATCCAGCAGTGAAACGAACCCGAGTCTCTTGCATTGGCAAGATCATTCTTTATCATTGAGCCATCTGGGAAGCCTGAATAGCCTCAGCTCTGTACTACCAGTTGTTCCAGGAAAACTTAAATCCATCCCATCAATTTTTATTTTTTAAAGTTAGTTTTAATTGAAGGATAACTGCTTTGCTGTATTCTGTTGGTTTTCTGCGAAACATCAACATGAATCAGCTATAGGTATATCTATGTCATCCCATCAATTTCTGTTTAGATGCACATATCAACCTGAAAAACAACAAGCTCTGAACAAATTTTGAAGGGACTTCAACCTAAAGCATATCATGAGATTTGGTAAAGACATAAACACTCTCAAGGTAGAGAACGTTGCTATCACCTCACCATGTTACCTTGTGGCCCTTCCTCAACAATTCTTTCCTTCATCCCCAGACATACAGACTAATTGCCTGTTCTGGAACTTATAAATGCAAGATATGGGTTCTTGTATAAGGCTATCATTAGGCAGAATGCTTTTGAGATTGAGGCATGTGTGTATGTATGAGTACTGGATTTTTTTTTTCTACATACTCTTGGCTATTACCGGGGAAGGCAATGGCACCCCACCCCAGTACTCTTGCCTGGAAAATCCAATGGACAGAGTAGCCTGGTGGGCTGCAGTCCATGGGGTCGCTAACAGTTGGACAGACTGAGCGACTTCACTTTCACTTTTCTCTTTCATGCATTGGAGAAGGAAATGGCAACCCACTCCAGTATTCTTGCCTGGAGAGTCCCAGGGATGGGGGAGCCTGGTGGGCTGCCGTCTATGGGGTCACACAGAGTCGGACACGACTGAAGTGACTTAGCAGCAGCAGCAGCAGCAGCAGCTTGGCTATTACAAATAAAATCCCTATGAATGGTGTTCTTATGCAAGTCTGTACATGGTTAGAGATGAAGACAGGTAAGAAATTGCTGGATATTACATAGAGCAGAAAGCTTTGTAAGAAATGGCCAGATTTTTCCAAAGCTGTGTTACCACTAACAGTGTAGTTCTGGTTACTCTGTACCCCATCAGTGTATCATTGTGGCTTAAATTTGTGTATCTCCAGTGAATAGTGAGTAGCATCTACATTTAAAAAATTGTGCTGGGTCTTTGCTGCTGTGCAGGCTTCTCACTCACTGTGGCAAGTGGGAGCCACTCACTGTGGTGGCTTCTCGTTGCAGAGCACAGGCTCTAGGGCATGTGGGCTCAGTAGTTGTGGCACACAGGCTTAGTTACTCCACTGCATGTGGGATCTTCCTGGATCAGGGATCAAACCCACATGTCCTACGTTGGAAGGAGGATTCTTTACCATGAGCCACCAGGGAAGCCCCACCCAGTATTTACATTTTTTGAACTGAAATATTTACAGTGAAATGCATAGATTTCAAGTGTTCAGTTTGATTAGTCCTGAAAAATAGGCCAAAACGTGCGCATCAGGAGAGAACGTTTCCCTCCAGGAAGTTCCCACCCGCTAGAGAAGCAACATTGACTTGATTTCTACTGGTGTAGGGTATTTTTGCTTAATTTACTACTTTATATACATTAAATCCTATATCAGTATACCTTCTGTGTTTAGTTTTAAACATGTATGAAGCTCATCCATGTAGTTGTATTAGTAGTTTGTTCCTTTTCATTGCAGGGTAGAATTCCAGTGTGTAGTTTATCCCTTATATTGATGGACATCTGGTGTGTGTGCAGTTTGGGGCTATCAGGAATAATGTTGCTATGAATATTCTTGAGCAAGTTTTGGACATACATTTTCATGTCTTCTGGAGAAATATCCTGCAGTGGAATTGATGCAGTAGTAGAGTAGATGATACATGCTTGATTTTAAGAAACTGCCAAAAAGTTTTCTTCAAAGGTGACTACCACTTTACTCCTTAGCAATTTATGAAAGTTCTGGTTGCTTTCCAACATTTGCTGCTGTTGATCTGTTCCATTTTAACCATTTTAGTGGATGGGGTGGTGGTGGTATCACATAGTGATTTCTTGTTTGTTGGCCACATGGCACAGTTTGTGGGATCTCAGTTCTCCAACCAAGGATCAAACCCATGCCCCCTGCAGTGGAAGCCCAGTGTTAACCACTGGAGCGCTGGTTATTGTTACTTAGTTCTACTTTCTGACTTCAAACTCTCTTCCACGGTAAAGGCTTGCCTCAAAGGAGTGGAGATTTCTGGTTTGGTGCCCATGATTATGAGTAGGAAATTAGCATGTCTGTAAGCTTTGAGGACTTCTTCACAGCCTCACTATGAGTACCGTGCTCGGAAAGTCCTGATGCCATTGCCTTTGGGTTTTTTCCTTGGGATACTCACATTCCTCAATGAAATCTTGGTCAAATTCCTGCCTTTGAGGGTCTTGTGTGTATTTACTAGCTCTAGACTTAGGGCTGCAGTTTCTCTGTGTGGGTGGGGGTGGGAGATGACTCAGCCTGTGTACCTGCCAGTGTAATAAACCCCCTGCTCCCCAGCAACTCCAGTGCTGCCCTGTGTGACACTTGACACCACTGTTCTGTCTTGCTATGTATGCTGACAAAGTAGACTGTGATTCTCCCAGAACAACACAGAAGGGGAACAGAAGGACACAGTCAGAAAGTTTCCTCTGGCCTCTCTTGTCCCTGGTGCACCCCTCTTCCATTTTAGGACGCCTGTCCCTGACGTCCAGTCCCCCACCCCAGACTTGCCCCTTCCAGTCTCTTGGTGGTTCTCAGTTTTATCTGGACTGAGTTAGAATTCCAGCTCCAGTATTACCAGTTCTGTGACTTTAGGCAAGTTACTTAATCTCTCTGTACTTGTTTTCTCATTTGTACAATGGGATTAATATAGTGTTGGCTGGGAAGATTAAATGAGCTAATAGTGCCTGGCGCATGGTAAATGCTGCAGAATGATTTCATCATTATCTGTCAATTTTCCTTCTGTGTGTCATCTTTAGGGCTGGAATTGCAGGGAGCCAGCACCTTATGTTAGACCAGCATCTTGTCAAGGATTGAAAGTCCCTACTGCAAGCCAGTGTTCGTTCTTTCTGAGTCATACTCCTCGATTTTTTAATTGTTGTGATTAATCCACACAGGACCCTTGTCGTTTAATTTTCACTTTTTTATTCTCACTCCCATTCCCCTGCCCAGCAGTGGCAACAATTCTAATGCATTTAATCTATATTCTTTTTGTGTGTGTTCTTATTGAATATATCAATGTTTTATATGCATGTTTTATTCATTTTATAATTTTTATTTTTTAATTATGGAAGTATTATACTTTTTACAGGATAAATGTGTGTTATCAAACACATTTACAGGAGACTTGGAAAATACAGAACAAGGTTACATGAAGTTCCACTGTATGTTACAATTATTTTATAAGTAGATAAATTACGAGTTTTAGTTGGAGTTTCAATAATAAACTCTCAAAAATTAATAGAATGAATATACAGAGAAGTAGAAGGATATAGTGGACCTGAAAAGCATTGTGAACCAATTCAACATAATTAAGATTTATACAATTTTCACACAACAGTAGGATACAAATTCTATTCAAGTTCCCATAGATTATAAACTAGGAGACACTGGAAAATATCCAGGAACATAGCACAAGGTGAAAAAATTTCACGGTCTAAAGTTATTGAAATTACAGTCTGTTCTCTTATCACTGTGGAATTATGGTAGAAATCACTATCAAAAGATATTTGAAAATAACCCACATTTTCCAGTGCTATGTGACATTTACCAAGGGAGATCTTCAACTTAGCCATCAAAGGCATATATTTTAAGTTAAATGATATATTATATACCTTACTCTCTTTCTTACAACTTCTTATCACCAGTTTTGAAATAAACTAGGAGACACTGGAAAATATCCAGGAACATAGCACAAGGTGAAAAAATTTCACGGTCTAAAGTTATTGAAATTACAGTCTGTTCTCTTATCACTGTGGAATTATGGTAGAAATCACTATCAAAAGATATTTGAAAATAACCCACATTTTCCAGTGCTATGTGACATTTACCAAGGGAGATCTTCAACTTAGCCATCAAAGGCATATATTTTAAGTTAAATGATATATTATATACCTTACTCTCTTTCTTACAACTTCTTATCACCAGTTTTGACGTTTTTAAGATGTTGCAAATATATATCTAGTCCATTGCTTCTAACTAGCATAGTATTTGAAGGTGTTCCTCCTCTGTTTAGCCTGTTCACTCTCCCAGTTTGGTGTATAAACTGTTCTTCCTGGGTTTTAAGTGTGTATCTAGCTGCCTAGAGTAGACTGAGATTTGGATTTAATGGCAGTTAAAGTGGTTTTAGTGGGCCTTAAAGAGAATACCACCCCCTTTCAAGGAATCTGCCTCAGGTGAAGTTATCATAGGATTTTAAGCAGAGGAAGGCTTATTTCTCCAGATATAGCAGGACAAGCTGCTTCAACTGGTAACGGAGGTTGAGAATGGCTTGTGGCTTCAAAATTGTTCTCATTTCAGCTAGGTCCAAACAGTTTCACCTAGGTGCAAACTCCATTCTAAGTTTCAGGGTCCCATTCCTTATCAATCACTGCCTTTCACAAGAGAAATCTGAGGCTGAATTCAACTGTCACTGTAATTCAACATCCTATGATTTTGGTTTTCAGGAATATCAGCCCTGTGATTACAAGAAATAAGAGGTTTGTTTTAGGGTTGTCCTGCAAGCTCTTTGATTTTCTTTGATTTGAACTGAGAATTAATGGACTTGAGCTTATAGTTTTGTTTCTTTGTAAGCACTCAGACGAACTCATAAAAATCCACCCAACACCACAGTTTGATGGTCATCATTACTGATATAATGGTTAGACGCAGCATCTACTTGATCTTCCAAAGAACTGCTTCAGTTGGCCCTTCTTGATGCATTGTGATTGCCTCAGCATGCCACAGATTGCTAGCATCTTTTCTTCTCATTTGCAAGGAGCACTTCCCTCAAGTCCAAGTTCAGTTCAGTTCAGTTCAGTCGCTCAGTCGTGTCTGATTCTTTGCGACCCTATGAATCACAGCACGCCAGGCCTCCCTGTCCATCACCAACTCCCGGAGTTCACTCAAACTCATATCCATCGAGTCAGTGATGCCATCCAGCTATCTCATCCTCTGTCATCCCCTTTTCCTCCTGCCCCCAATCCCTCCCAGCATCAGAATCTTTTCCAGTGAGTCAACTCTTCACATGAGGTGGCCAAAGTGTTGGAGTTTCAGCTTCAGCATCAGTCCTTCCAGTGAACACCCAGGACTGATCTCCTTTAGGATGGACTGGTTGGATCTCCTTGCAGTCCAAGGGACTCTCAAGAGTCTTCTCCAACACCACAGTTCACAAGCATCAATTCTTCGGCCCTCAGCTTTCTTTACAGTCCAACTTTCACATCCATACATGACCACTGGAAAAACCATAGCATTGACTAGATGGACCTTTGTTGGCAAAGTAATATCTCTGCTTTTCAGTGTGCTATCTAGGTTGGTCATAACTTTCCCTCCAAGGAGTAAGCATCTTTTAATTTCATGGCTGCAATCACCATCTTCAGTGATTTTGGAGCCCCCAAAAATAAAGTCTGACGCTGTTTCCACTGTTTCCCATCTATTTCCCATGAAGTGATGGGACCAGATGCCATGATACTCGTTTTCTGAACGTTGAGCTTTAAGCCAACTTTTCCACTTTCCTCTTTCACTTTCAGCAAGAGGCTTTTTAGTTCCTCTTCACTTTCTGCCATAAGGGTGGTGTCATCTGCATATCTGAGTTTATTGATATTTCTCCGTGCAATCTTGATTCCAGCTTGTTCTTCTTCCAGCCCAGCATTTTTCATGATGTACTCTACATAAAAGTTGAATAAGCAGGGTAACAATATACAGCCTTGAAGTACTCCTTTTCCTATTTGGAACCAGTATGTTGTTCCATGTCCAGTTCTAACTGTTGCTTCCTGACCTGCATATAAGTTTCTCAAGAGGCAGGTCAGGTGGTCTGGGATTCCCATCTCTTTCAGAATTTTCCACATTTTGTTGGGATCCATACAGTTAAAGACTTTGGCATAGTCAATAAAGCAGAAATAGATGTTTTTCTGGACCTCTCTTGCTTTTTCAATGATTCAGCGGATGTTGGCAATTTGATCTCTGGTTCCTCTGCCTTTTCTAAAACTATTTTGAACATCTGGANGTGGTGTCATCTGCATATCTGAGTTTATTGATATTTCTCCGTGCAATCTTGATTCCAGCTTGTTCTTCTTCCAGCCCAGCATTTTTCATGATGTATTCTACATAAAAGTTGAATAAGCAGGGTAACAATATACAGCCTTGAAGTACTCCTTTTCCTATTTGGAACCAGTATGTTGTTCCATGTCCAGTTCTAACTGTTGCTTCCTGACCTGCATATAAGTTTCTCAAGAGGCAGGTCAGGTGGTCTGGGATTCCCATCTCTTTCAGAATTTTCCACATTTTGTTGGGATCCATACAGTTAAAGACTTTGGCATAGTCAATAAAGCAGAAATAGATGTTTTTCTGGACCTCTCTTGCTTTTTCAATGATTCAGCGGATGTTGGCAATTTGATCTCTGGTTCCTCTGCCTTTTCTAAAACTATTTTGAACATCTGGAAGTTCACAGTTCACGTATTGCTGAAGCCTGGCTTGGAGAATTTTGAGCATGACTTTACTAGCGTGTGAGATGAGTGCAATTGTGCGGTAGTTTGAGCATTCTTTGGCATTGCCTTTCTTTACGTGGGGTCGCTCCTCTCCCTCAAGCCCAAAGGGCTTGAACAAATCAATCCCCAAATCCTGTTTTTGTGGGTCTGGAGTTGTCAATTTTCCAGGTCTATCTCCAGGCCATTTCAGTATTTATTTGGAGAGGGAAACTACACAGCACTACACAGCAGGGAAGGTTTGATATGAAGAATTATTTAACATGGATAGAATAATGAGGGATTACTTAGAAGTAAAGAGAACTCTTAACAGCATATGTAGTAAGCACTATTCCTAGGGCCAAGATGGAGTACTCAAGGAAGAGCCCCACTCCCACCCCAGGGCTGAAATCTAGACCATGTTGAGGAGTCATGGCTTTGGCTTGTTGAATGGTAGAAAAGTCACTCTGGTGCCACACCCACAGAACTTGCTAGAATTCTACCCTTTAGGGTACTGAAAGTGAAAGTGTCGCTTGCTCAATCGTGTCCAGCTCTTTGAGGCCCCATGGACTGTAGCCCACGAAGCTCCTCTGTCTGGGATTTTCCAGGCAAGAATACTGGAGTGGGTTGCTGTTTCCTTCTCCAGGGGATCTTCCCTTCCCAGGGATCAAACTCACGTCTCCTTCATCTCCTGCATTGGCAGGCGAATTCTTTACCACTAGCCCCACTTGGGAAGCCTTTAGGGTACTGAAGGAGGCTTTTGGTACTCAGCTGTAGAAATTGAGCAGGGAGGGGAGTTTCTGGGGCAACTGCTGCCCATAGCACACTGCAGGAGCTGTGAGCACAGTAGGGCCTGAGGCTGGAGACACCCACCTCCACGAAGAAGCTGCCCTGGCTGGAGAAACACATGCTGCAGGAGCCTGCCAAGCAAGCCTATGCCACCCCAAAAGCAAAAGTCCTTTTTTCTTCTTATAATCTCTCTACAGCGTCCTTTACTGACAAAACGTAATATGATGTTGTGATGGGATAAGAAGTCCGTGCTTGAGTCTTCATCCCCAGCTTCTTCTGAAACAGCCCCAGAGTGATAGACATGAAAAGAGCATCTTTTGCTGTAATGCTTGATTTTTGTCCTCAGTCCCTGAAATAGTTCCAGAGTGGTAAATGTGATATGATTTTCTTTTGTTGCAGGCCTGTTTTCACCACACCCAGGTTTGTGCTAATAGAATGACTTTTGGAAAGTCCCTAAGGGTGTGGGGCTAGTTGCCAGGAAACCAACTCTGTGATGAGAGGACTGGAACTTTCAGACCCACCTCCTGACCTCAGGGAGTGGAGAGGAGTGGTCAATGATGTAATCATGCTTATATAATGATACCTTCATAAAAACCCTAACCAAAGAGTTAACAGGCTTCCCCCACTGGCTCAGCGGTCAAGAATCTGCCTTCAACATAGGAGGCTAGGGTTTGATCCCTGGGTCAGGAAGATCCCCTGGAGAAGGAAATGACTACCCACTCCAGTATTCTTGCCTGGACAATCCCACAGACAGAGGAGCTGGGCAGGATACAGTCTGTGGGGTCGTGAAAGAGTCGGAGACGACTGAGCAACTAAACAACAACAGCATGAAGGGTAAACTAGTCTTATAAAATGAATTGGGAAGTGTTTGCTCCACTTTTTTTTTTTTTGGTCATGCTGCACAGTTTGTTTAATCCCAGTTCCCTGACTAGAGGATTGAACCCAGGTCCCTGGCAGTGAAAACACAGAGTCCTAACCACTGGGCAACCAGGGAACTCCCCCTCCTCCTCTCTTTTCTGAGAGTGTGTTCAGGGTTGGTACTACTGTCTTTTCTTTAATGTCTGATAGAATTCATTAATGAAATCCCCTGGACCTGGAATTTTCTTTGTGGAAAGATTTTTTTAATTGCAAATTTACTAAGTAGATATAGGTCTATTCAGGTTTCCTATTTCTTTTTGTATCTGTGGTAGGCAGGATTCCAAAATGGCTCCCCAGATTTCCCTGCCTAGTCCCTGGGACATGATATGTCATAGTCACAATTATGTTCCTTGATAAAAGAGATTTTGCAGATATAATTAAGGTTATTAATCACTTGACTTTTACAAAAGAGAGATCACCTGAGAAGGCCCAATATAATCTCATGAACTCTTTAAAAGCAGAGGTTTTTTTCTCTCTAGCTGTTAGCACAAGAGGCAGTCAGAGAGATTCAAATATGAGAAGGATTTCATATGCCATGACTTGCTTAAAGATGGAGGGGGATCATGTCAAGGAATAAGGATAGCCTCTGCTGCTGCTGCTGCTGCTAAGTCACTTTAGTCGCGTCCGACTCTATGCGACCCCATAAATGGCAGCCCACCAGGCTCTCCCGTCCCTGGGATTCTCCAGGCAAGAACACTGGAGTGGGTTGCCATTTCCTTCTCCAATGCATGAAAGTGAAAAGTGAAAGTGAAGTCGCTCAGTCGTGTCTGACTCATAGCGACCCCATGGACTGCAGCCCACCAGGCTCCTCCGTCTATGGAATTCTCCAAGCAAGAGTACTGGAGTGGGGTGCCACTGCCTTCTCCGAAGAGTAGCCTCTAGAAGTTGAGAAAGGCCAGCAAGGAAAAGGAACTAAATAATACCATCAACCCAAATGAGCTTGGAAGCTGATTTTTCCCCAGAACCTCAAGAGAATAGCCCAGCCCAGGCAATGCCTTAATATTAGCCTTAGATGACCCTAAGCAGAAAACCTAACTGGGTTGAAAACACCCATTTGATTAACTCTCTCATCTTCCTCAAGTCTTTGCTCATCTCATCCCCTCAATGAGGCCTACCCTGACTCCTATTTAATGCTGCAATCTGCCCATCCCAGGCTTCCAGGGTGGCTCGGCGGTAAAGAATCCACCTGTCAATGCAGGAGACACAAGAGACATGGGTTCGATCTCTGGGTTGGGAAGATCCCATGGAGAAGGCAATGGCAACCCACTTCAGTATTCTTGCCTGCAAAGTCCCATGGACAGAAGAGCCTGCTAGGCTACAGTCCATGGGGTTTCAAAGAGTCGGATGTGATTGAGCACACATGCAAACCCCATCCCATCTCTCCCCATGCCCAGCAGGCCTGAACTCCATTACCCTGCTCTAGTTTTCCCCCATAATTTTATTACTTTCTTACATACTATTATACCCATTATTTATTTTCTGTCCTTCCTTGTTAGAATATAACCTCTGTGAGATTAGGAAACTACCTGTTTGTTTATTGATGTGTCTTAAAAGTCTGGCAGAGTAAAAGTTCAGCAAATATGCAATACCCTTTTCTCCCATTCCTCTTCCCAAAATGTCTCTGCCTAACACACTTTGACTGTTTTGCATATACCCCAAATATACTGCTCCATTTTGTTGTTCAGTCACTCAGTCATGTCTGACTCTTTTTGTGACTGGACTGTAGCCCACCAGGCCTCTCTGTCCATGGGATTTCCCAAGCAAGAATATTGGAGGGGGTTGCCATTTCCTTCTCTAAGGGATCTTCCCTACCCAGGGATCGAACTTGCATCTCCTGCATTGGCAGGTGGATTCTTTACTGCTGAGCCACCAGGGAAGTACCATACTGCTCCACGGCCAACCCCAAAGAAAGATAACCCAAATTTTGTGAATAATTGCATTCAACTCCAAATGCAGAATTTCTGGGATCTTACCTCTATATTCTCCTAGATATGGACTAAAAATGCTAAATTTCTTCCCAAACATTCTGTATAAAGTATTGGGAAGAAACAAGATTATGATACAGCATGGGACAAAATTCAAGTGTAATCTATAGCCCTTGGTTAGGTAACTAGTCACAAGGCCATAACTGATTTATAAGATTCTCCCTAAAAGATCCATTTATTATAGCCTTTTACTTCAGTTAATGGTATTTTACTTGGTGATATAACCTAAACCTTCAATCCTGAGGAGCCCAACTACCTGTGTGTTGTAATAATCTTCTTTAGCTTTTAAAAAACATTTTAAAAAATATTGAAGTGCGACACAGAAAAGTCAAGAAAGCGACTTCCACCTTTGACCATGATGGAGTAATTGGTACTGAACTCACTTTCCCACCATAAGCAACAGTAAAACTGGATAAAATATGAGACAACTATTTTCAGGCATTGCTCAGTATTACAGGAGTACAATTCCTGAGAAAAGAGACACACATGAGGGGAGTCGCATATTCACTCCACTTCTCTGGCCTGGGACACTTTCCTGACTGTAACACAGGGAGATAGAGTCCAAGTCCCATCGAGTTAAAGTCAGGGTGTTAGGACAGTTGCATTCCTCTCGGTAGGCTCAAGAAGATCCCTTTTCTTGCTCATTTGCTTTGTTGGTAGATTCCATTTCCTTGTGGTTGCAGAACTGTGGTCCATGTTTACTCACAGGTTGTAAACTTAAGGATACTCCCAGCTTCTGCATGCTCAGTAGCTTCAGTCATGTCTGACTCTTTGAGACCTAATGGACTGTAGCCCGTCAGGGTCCTCTGTCCATGGGATTCTCCAGCAAGAATACTGGTGCGGGTCACCATTCCTCCAGGGGATCTCCCTGACCCAGGTACTGAACCTGGTTCTCCTGCGTCTCCTGCATTGGCAGGCTGATTCTTTACTGCTGAGCTATCAGGGAAGCCCTCCCAGCTTATAGAGGCTACCAGATTCCTTCGCTTGTGTCCCCCTTCCTCCAACATCAGAGACAGCAATGGCAGGTGAAGTCCTTGTTACGTTACATCTCTCTGACCTCTTTGGACTCTTCCACTTTTTACAGTTCTTGTGATTAGATTGGGCCCACATGGGTAATCCAGAATAATTTCTCTATTTTATGGAAACTGATTAGTAACTTTATTTATTTATTTTTTTGATTAGTGACTTTAATTCCATCTACATCTTTAACTCCTTTTCTCCATGTAATATAACATATTTATAGGTTCCGGGGATCAAATGTAGACATCTTTGGGGGCACCATTATTCTGCCTACCATATAGGATATGTTCTCTAACTATAATGGAACCATGCTAGAAATCAATATCATAAATGCAATAGAAAAATCTATGAGCACTTAGAAATAAATCATTAGCACTGCTAAATAACCCATGGATCAAAGAGAAACTCTCAAAGGAAATGAAAAAAGACCTAAGAATTGAATAAAACAGATCAAACTATGTGGGACTGAGCTAAAGCAATGCTGAAAGGGAAATTTTTTTTATATGGTAGCTTGAGATAGACTTTACCCTTTTAAAGTGTGCAGTTCAGTGGTTTTTAGTGTATTCACAGAGCTGTACATTACCACTATCTAATTTAAAAATACTTTCATTGCCCCCCAAAGAAATCCCATACCTATTGCAGTTTCCCTTTCCTCCTTGCTCCCAGGCCTTAGAAATAAGTAATCTACTCTCTGTTTCTATGGATCTGCCTGTTTTTTACTTGCATGTGAATGAAATCATACAATATATATGATTGGCTTGTTTTAGATAACACAATATTTTCAAGGTTCATCTATGTTGTAGCCTGTATCAGAACTTTCTTTTTTGTCAAGTAACATTCCATTGTATGGATATAAGGCATTTTGTTTACCCATTCCACAACTGATGGGCATTTGAGTGGTTTATTCCTTTTGGTTGTCATAAGTAGTACTGTGTGGGTTTTGGTGTATGTGAACATGTTTTCAGTTCTCCTGGGAACATACCTCAGAGTCAAAGTGCTGGGTCATATGGTAACACATTGCTTACCATTTTGAGTAAAAAAAAGAAAACAAAACACATCGTTTTCCAAAGTGGCTACACCATTTTACAATTCCACGAAAGAGAAATTTATAACACAATGCTGTTTACATTAGAAAAGAGAGGTCTCAATTCAATAATCTAAGTTCCCTTTTCAATCAACCAGAAAACAAAAAGCAAAATGAAACCAAAGGAAACAGAAGGAAGGGAAGAATAAGAACAGAAATCACTGAAATTAAAAACATGAAAACAGTTGAGAAATCAATGAAGCAAAAGGTGATTCTCTAAAAAAATCAATGAAATTGATAAACCTCTAGCAAGACTGACAAAGATTTTATAAAAGTTATAAATACCAATATTGGGAATCAAACAAAGGATAGAACTACAGATCCTACACACACTGAAAAGATGTAAAAGGGAATGTTAGGAACAACTTGACACTCACATATTTGAAAACAGAAGAAACGTACCAACTCCTCCAAACCCATGAGGTACCTGTGATGTTTAATTTTATGTGTCAGCTTGACTGGTCTAGGCGAAGCCCAGATTACTGGTAAAATATCATTTCTGGGTGTCTGTGAAGGTGTTTCTGGAATAGATTAGCATTTGAGTTGGTAGACTAAATAAAGAAGACTGCCCTCATCCGTGTGGATGGGCATCATAGATTCAAGGCCTTAAAAGAACAAAACAGGCAGAGGAAGGATGAATTTGCTGTCTGCTTGAGCTGAGAAATCCATCTTCTCCTACCCTTGGACATCTATGCTGGTCCTCAGGCTTTTGGACTTGAACCGACTTATACCATTCAGCTCAGTTCAGTCGCTCAGTTGTGTCCGACTCTTTGCGACCCCATGAATCGCAGCACGCCAGGCCTCCCTGTCCATCACCATCTCCCAGAGTTCACTCAGACTCACATCCATCGAGTCGGTGATGCCATCCAGTCATCTCATCCTCTGTCGTCCCCTTCTCCTCCTGCCCCCAATCCCTCCCAGCATCAGAGTCTTTTCCAATGAGTCAACTCTTCGCATGAGGTGGCCAAAGTACTGGAGTTTCAGCTTTAGCATCATTCCTTCCAAAGAAATCCCAGGGTTGATCTCCTTCAGAATGGACTGGTTGGATCTCCTTGCAGTCCAAGGGACTCTCAAGAGTCTTCTCCAACACCACAGTTCAAAAGCATCNCCCAGCATCAGAGTCTTTTCCAATGAGTCAACTCTTCGCATGAGGTGGCCAAAGTACTGGAGTTTCAGCTTTAGCATCATTCCTTCCAAAGAACACCCAGGTCTGATCTCCTTTAGAATGGACTGGTTGGGTCTCCTTGTAGTCCAGGGGACTCTCAAGAGTCTTCTACAACACCACAGTTCAAAAGCATCAGTTCTTCAGTGCTCAGCTTTCTTCACAGTCCAACTCTCTCATCCACACATGACCACTGGAAAAACCATAGCCTTGACTGGATGGACCTTTGTCAGCAAAGTAATGTCTCTGCTTTTGAATATGCTATCTAGGTTGGTCATAACTTTCCTTCCAAGGAGTAAGCATCTTTTAATTTCATGGCTGCATGCATTTTAAGGATAAAAAGAGCTCAGAGAAATCATTCAATAGTTTCACTATTAATAATGATACAGATATGGTATTGCAAACCACAGAGGTAAGCTGTGAGATCAAGCAAGAGTTAATTGTGCTAAAGTTACTAGGAATCAGATCTCCAGTGTAAGAGAAAGAAGACACAGGTATAGAGTAAAAGTTTTTAAAAAAGAAAAAAATCTTGTTTAAGGGTTAAACTTTCATAAGAAGTATATCAACCATGATTTTTAAAAATGCATTTCCTATATTTGTCCATTGAAAACTCTATAAGCAATGTTATCCCTTCTCCACCAAAATATTCTATGCCATGTATTTTAGTTTCTTAATACTATTCCTTCTAAAAAGGAACCAAGGCCCACTGGAGAAATAGCTGATTACAGATCTAGGTCAGGAAAGTACAAAATAATCCCAGACCTGCTTGTATCAAACAGCAAAAAAAGTTCAAAGCCTGCTGGGGCCATGTCAAAAGGATACAGAGGCTGGCTCCAAGGGGCTTCTAAAGCCTCACTTGTGGACAATATAAATATCACAAAAATAATGATAATTTATTAAAATATTAAATATGTAAACATTTACGAGTCCATGGAAATCCAAGGAAGCAAAATTAAAACACTGTTTCCAATTAAGATGACTGTT
Organism: Oreotragus oreotragus; assembly: GCA_006410675.1. Classification (NCBI taxonomy): domain Eukaryota; kingdom Metazoa; phylum Chordata; class Mammalia; order Artiodactyla; family Bovidae; genus Oreotragus; species Oreotragus oreotragus. The sequence continues at coordinate 59,355 of SJYX01021749.1, forward strand.
TTAGCAACACCTTAATCTTAAAATAGATCAATAAATGTAAAAAATCATGCAATTTTCTGTCCTTTAAATATACAGTTCAGGGAAATCAGATAAATTCAGTTGATGACAGAAAGCTCTGTTTTACAGAAAAATGATACAATGAATGTGAAAGAATGACAGAATGAGAAAATTTATATTTTGCAACTTCCAACAGAGTTGATTTAGCTAGCAACCATTAATGGAAAATAAAATCGACAGCAATTCTCACCTGGAAAGGAAAACTTTACACAAGGAGTTGGGTGTTTTTTTGTTGTTGTTGTTGTTGTTGTTGTTGTAGGGGGAGGCATTTTGCGTGGTTTGTAGTATCTTAGTTCTCCCACCAGGGATTGAACTCAGGCTCCAGCACTGAAAGCACAGAGTGTTAACCACTGGACCACCAGGGAACGTTTATCATCTCCAAGCATCACCCCACGGGTTAGTTCCCAACTGCCTTTCCTGAGTCACTCCTTTAGCCCTGTGATCAAACTCAGAGTTGGCTCAATGGTAAAGAATCCACCTGCCAATGTAGGAGACTCAGGAGGCACAGATTCGAAGAAGATCCCCTGCAGTAGGAAATGGTAACGCTCTCCAGTAGTCTTGCCTGGAAAATTTCATAGACAGAGGATCCTGGTGGGCTACAGTGCATGGAGCTGCAGAGAACCGGACACGATTGAGCAACTGAACATGCACACAAGCTCAGAGTCACTGAGAGAGGACCAAGCTGGAAAGAAGGAAGGGGTGATTTCCTGTCTCTTATACACATCTAGATGTGTATAAGAGACAGGTTCAGGGAAATCAGATAAATTCAGTTGATGACAGAAAGCTCTGTTTTACAGAAAAATGATACAATGAATGTGAAAGAATGACAGAATGAGAAAATTTATATTTTGCAACTTCCAACAGAGTTGATTTAGCTAGCAACCATTAATGGAAAATAAAATCGACAGCAATTCTCACCTGGAAAGGAAAACTTTACACAAGGAGTTGGGTGTTTTTTTGTTGTTGTTGTTGTTGTTGTTGTTGTAGGGGGAGGCATTTTGCGTGGTTTGTAGTATCTTAGTTCTCCCACCAGGGATTGAACTCAGGCTCCAGCACTGAAAGCACAGAGTGTTAACCACTGGACCACCAGGGAACGTTTATCATCTCCAAGCATCACCCCACGGGTTAGTTCCCAACTGCCTTTCCTGAGTCACTCCTTTAGCCCTGTGATCAAACTCAGAGTTGGCTCAATGGTAAAGAATCCACCTGCCAATGTAGGAGACTCAGGAGGCACAGATTCGAAGAAGATCCCCTGCAGTAGGAAATGGTAACGCTCTCCAGTAGTCTTGCCTGGAAAATTTCATAGACAGAGGATCCTGGTGGGCTACAGTGCATGGAGCCGCAGAGAACCGGACACGATTGAGCAACTGAACATGCACACAAGCTCAGAGTCACTGAGAGAGGACCAAGCTGGCGCCGCGTGCATCCTGATGAGATGTGGACCCTGCCATCGCGTGTATCCTGATGAGATGTGGAAAATCCATGTAACCTGAATCTGCACCAGTTTCAAGACCTAACTTCTATATAAAGGAAATGGAGGGAATATGGTAATAAGTTAAATATTAGCAGAAGAAAACAGACACATCCAGATGGTGGGACTGATCTTTTCAAAGAGTCAACACCTGAAGGAGTTTAAAAGTAAACAATTTGAGAGCAGTGAGGTAGGGGCTGTTCTTATTGTTGTTGAGTTGCTCAGTCATGTCAGAATTCTTTGTGATCCCACGGACTGCAGCACAACAGGCTTCCCTGTCCTCCACTATCTCCTGGAGTTTGCTCAAACTCATGTCCATTGTGGCAATGATGCCATCCAACTGTCCCATCCTCTGTTGTCCCCTTCTCCTCATGCCCTCAGTCTTTCCCAGAATCAGGGGCTCTTCACATCAAGTGGCCAAAGTACTGGAGCTTCAGCTTAAGCATCAGTCCTTCTAATAAATACTCAGGATTAATTTCCTTCAGGTTGGATCTCCTGCAGTCCAAGGGACCCTCAAGAGTCTTCTCCAGCACCACAGTTCAAAGCATCAATTCTTCAGCACTCAGCCTTCTTTGTGATCCAAATCTTGCATCTGCACACGACTACTGGAAAAACCATAGCTTTGACTCAACAGACCTTTGTTGACAAAGTAATGTCTCTGCTTTTTAACACACTGCCTAGTATGGCCATAATTTTCCTTCCAAGAAGAAAGTGTCATTTAATTTCATGGCTGCAGTCACTGCCCAAGGGGCTGTTCTAGAACAAAAGAAACTGAAGGGACCCGGCAAGTACAAGTCATCTCTTGTGAGCACACTGGCTTCTGATTTGAAAAGAAAAAAGCTAAAAAGTTATTCAGGGAAAATTAGAGAAAGCATATTATAATAAAACCTTTCTGCAGTTTCATGTTAAGAATGTGGATAACACTTCTGGTATGAAAGTGTATTTAACATGTAGGGAGACAAACCATAAACTCAGGATATGATCTCCAAACCAGTGAATGATTGAATGACACAGTAGATCCTATACTGTAAGCACTTATTGCTTATGTGTAAGTGTTTGGCACACATGGTTCATTTAGTCTTTCTAATAACCTATTAACTGGGTAGTATTCACCCCACTCTTCAGAGAGAAAAAACTTAAGACTTGGAAAAGTCAAGCGGCCTACACCTTCAGGTGTTTGGGACCAGAGCCAAGATTTGAATCCAGGTGTATCTGCAGCTAAAGCTCTCACCTTCTTCGTCAGTTGAAAAAAGGTTGGAAGTCTGCACAGTCTGAATGTTGCTTCAGTTTTTCTCTAAGTGATAAGAGTTTGAGGTAAATTCTTCTTATGAACTACCATGGGGTGGTAAGGAAGTAGGACATGTATATTCATTGAGAAACCTAATACCTCAAAGCACTTCACCGGCGGTAGAAAAAAATGGAACTCAGAGATGGAATCATCGACTTAAGTTCCATTGATGGAGGCAAGGCTGAAGCCAAAATCCGGTTGACCTGGGTCTAGGCTCTTGGCCACAGTTACCCCTGACCCAACCCCTTCTAGAGGGAGGAACTGGAAACCCATAGCTAATTTCAGAACTTGGGACATTATTTTGCAGACAGAATTGCAGAAATCAAGGACAGCTTTTGTTGATATTGTAAATGATCTATTCAGTGACAGAAAAACCCTCGAGTTCTCTCCAGTCTTGAATGTTTAAAAAAGTTATGTAGATCCACTGATCAGCCTTGGACATCACTGGCTGTGTGGGGTTCTACGCAGGAGATGGTGAGAAGTCAGGGCAGAGCAGGGCTTTTCTCAGGGGAGGCATAAGCCCCATGAGAAGTGAGAACCTCCTTCTGACCACAGAGGTAGGGCACTGAACGAGGATGACATGCCCCTTTTGATTTTGGAGTTGTATCTTTAAGGGCTTTTTAAAACTTTTTATTTTATTTTTTGCTCTGTGACAAATTACCACAAAGTTAACAGCTCAAAACAATCCCCATTCACTATCTCACATTCTTTCGGTCAAACATCAAGCAAAGCGTGGCAGCTTCTCTGCTCTGCTAAAATGAACTGTTGGTTATTGTATCTGGATCTCAGTCCTCTTCTGAGGTCATTCCTGCTATTGACAGAATTCAGTTCCTTGTGATTGTAGGACCGAAGTTCCTACTTCCTCAATGGCTGTGGGGACTAGAGGAGCTCTCATCTGCTGGAGGCTGCTCTCATGTAGAAGATAATAAATTAGCATGAGACACAAGGTATTGGAGAGGAAGACATCCAAATGGATGATAAAGATGACAGAATCATTAGTTAATGCAGAAATTTTCAATCAGGAGTGACTTGGCCCCACAAGCAACAGTTGGCAATGTTTTAAGACATCTTCGGTTGTCTCAGCAGAGCAGTATTGCCAACATCTAGTGGGTTGAGGTCAGAGATACTTCTAAACATCCTACAGAATTATCCAGCCCAATATGCCAATAGTGATGAGGTTGAGGAACTGGGGGTTAGGGCCAGGAGTCCAAGCGAAAAGAGTGAGGAAAGGGCCTGGAATAGAGCTGAGTCCGAGAAGGAGCTGGAGGAGAGGAAGGAAACCAGAGGACACAGTTTAGAAGCTGGTGGGAAGAGGGTGTTGATTCTAGAAAGTGTCAGGAGCTGCTGAGAGCTGCGCAACATGAGGAAGAGCTATCATTGGACTCGCGGGGACAGAGGCCACTGGAGGCTGTCTGAGCAGCGGAGTCTTGGGGGCGGACACCTGTCTGGGCCGCACTAGAGNAGTTTAGAAGCTGGTGGGAAGAGGGTGTTGATTCTAGAAAGTGTCAGGAGCTGCTGAGAGCTGCGCAACATGAGGAAGAGCTATCATTGGACTCGCGGGGACAGAGGCCACTGGAGGCTGTCTGAGCAGCGGAGTCTTGGGGGCGGACACCTGTCTGGGCCGCACTAGAGTGTTCTCCAGACAGAAGGGACATCAACAGCCGACAGAGACAAACCTTTGGGAGGCTGGGCTGCTGAAGAGAAGCAAGGAGAGACGCACACGACGAAGTCCGGGCCACCTCTCCCAGGGGGACGAGAGGAAGGAAAACAGGTGCGCCTGAAAATCTGGCAGAGGAAGGATGGGGAGACCTACCTGCAAAGTAGGCAGTGGGGCCACGTTTGAGAATAAAGGAAAAGGGGACGGGCTAAAGATGCGAGGGAGAGGACCAGTCCTATTTAGGACTCCTAGGCAGGGCAGTCACCAGAAAACTTGTCATGTCTACAGAGACAGGGTGTGTCTAACACTGTGAGGACATTCTGAAGATCTCTTAACTGGCAGACGATGGTTCTGGCTGCTGTTTCTTGACAGAAACAAGAAAAATCAGGGGCATGCTTCCCAAAGGAGGTACCGCTGTCCTCCTCCCCGCTAAACCATCCCTGCAGGGATGGGCGTGGTGCTCTGAAAGCCCTTAGGGTCTTCCCATCTCCTAAGCCTTTGCGCCAATTAGGAGTCTTCCAGCAGGGGGCGCAGGGAGGCATGAGGCGCCGACTTCAGTGACCTGCGGGGGTCGGTTGCTCGCCTGTCCTTGGCCGAGAGCCCAGGATTTCTGGTCTCTACTGCTCTCCAAAGGCAGAAATGGGTGTAGCTCGTGTAGTTCGCCAGCCACTTCCCAACGGGCTGTTACTTCTTAGCGGAGACTCCCGTGCGCCCACGGAGGGACCCTGCCTTCCACTGCTTGGGAAACAGTTCCACAAACCGGTTGTTTTACGTTAAATTCTAAATTACAACCTGAGCGGCCCAAGACCACACGGAGAGAAACAGGGAACTCCAGCGTGGCCCCCTTTCCCCCAGAGCTCCCGTCTTCTCACTCTAACATTCAGCCCCACCCCAGCCTCCGGCTCCCTCCCCATCTCCCAAAGTGCGGAGACCGATTTCTCCAACGTGGGTATGCCCACCGCGGGCGCTGGATTTCGAGGCCCCTCTAATTATCTCTGAACGTTGATCAGCGCTCCTCCGAGCGAGGGCACGTGGGGTGGAGGGGTTCCTGGTCTTCCCCGCATCAGCTTCCGCGCGCGGAAGCGAAGCCGGGAGCCAGGGCCCGCGGAGGGCGTCGGGCGCCCCACCCGGACGTCCCTGTTCTCCCTGCGTCCTGGGAAACCCAGCGGAGGGTTTTGCCCCCCACGGCACCCTGTGCCCAAGGCCACCGCGCAGGCTAGCCGGGCTACATCTCGGGCTCCCTGGATAAGCGAGGTGTCCTGAGCTCCCAGCGTCTTCACCCTTTACAGGGGGTCTGATCCACCTCGAAAGAGATCGCGGGGGGACACCCGACGACTCCAGCGCCACGGGCCGCTTCCAGCCGGGCCTGCCCTCCCGCCCGCGCGTCCTCCGCCGCCGCGCCGCCTCGACCCCTCGACTCTGTGCCGCACACAGCGGGCCTTAGCTCCTTGCCGGGTGTCCCCCAAGACGCCGGGAGGGAGTCTCCGGCGGGCGAGCAAAGGGGCACCGCGTTGGAAGGGAATCCCACGCGGCACCCTTGGGGCCTGAAGGAGGACACGCGCTGGCTGCTGGAGGGTGCGGACACCCAGGGCCGCGGGGCCCTAAAGGCCCGACGGGGCTGGTACCGCCGGGGGCCCGGGGTGCCGGTGTCAGGCGGCGCAGGAGACACGGGGTCTGGGAATTACCGGAGCGACTCGGCCCAAGCGCATCTGGACCTGGGCGGGGCGGAAAGCTGACCCCGGGGCGGGGATGCAGACAGCACTCCTCCAAAGCTGTCGCGGGCGGGGGCTCGGCGCGCCGACACTCACCTGGGGCTCTGGCCCCCGACGGCATTTAAAGGGCGGAGGGCGAGGCCCGGCCGCCACACCGGGAGCTGCTGCGGGCGGCCGTACTGGATGGTGCGCCCGTGAGCGTGGGCGCCGAGCCACCCGCCCTGGCCCGGGAGCGGCAGGACATGGCCGAGTACGGCGACGGCTCGGGGCCCTCCGCGGCCCCGCAAGGCCAGGCCCGGGCGGCCGCGCGCCCCTCCGGCTACGCGCGCGGGGATCTGGGCGCAGCGGGCGCCGGCCAGCGCCTGTGGCTGAATGCGCCCGCTCTCAGCGCCGCGCCCTACGCGCCGGGCGCAGTGCCCGCGGCCCCCTACGGGGCCCCCGGCCCGCTCCTCGCGGCCCCCGGCGGCCTGGCGGGCGCCGACCCGGCGTGGCTGAGCCTGCCCGGCCAGCAGGAGCTGCTGAGGCTGGTGCGGCCGCCCTACTCCTACTCGGCGCTCATCGCCATGGCCATCCAGAGCGCGCCGCGGCGCAGGCTGACGCTCAGCCAGATCTACCAGTACGTGGCCGGCAACTTTCCCTTCTACAAGCGCAGCAAGGCGGGCTGGCAGAACTCCATCCGCCACAACCTGTCCCTCAACGACTGCTTCAGGAAGGTGCCCCGCGACGAGGACGACCCAGGTAACAGAGGCGGACTCCGGGCTGCCGGCGCTCGAGGGACCCGGCGGCCCTGGACCGTCCAGGCTTCCCAGCTTGGGGAGCCGAGGCGGGAGGAGGGTCGGGGGGAGACACGGCCTGGGCCGCCCACGGGCTCCAGGAAGCCGGCCGACCCCCGCAGGCCTGACTTCGCATCCAGGGCAACTGCGCGCTCTCGAGAAGGAAGAAGCCCGGGAGAGCTAGCCTGCCCTGCCGGGGCGACCTTCGGAATTGCCTCTCTCGGGGGCGCGTGTCCTCCGCTTAAAGTGGGGCAGACGGCGGCTCCCCCCACGAAGGTTAAGACAAAGGCGATGCCGCTTTGCGAGGCTGCAGAGAGGCCTGGCGAGGTGTGCTCCGCCCCACTGGCGGAGCGATGCCCAGAGAGCGGGCTCCTTTCTTCATTTCATAGGCCTTCTCTCTGGCCTTGCCCTGGGCGAGGCTCTCTATCTCCCGGGCACCGTCCTTCGCTGTGACGCCAGATCCGGGACACAGCGTCCCCTCAAGGTTTGGGGTGGGGGTAAGGGTTCGTGGAGGGGCCGGTGGGAATCCCTCTGGAGCTGACCTCCATTTCTCGCCTTCTCACCCATCACCTCAGCCAGACCCCGTTTTTTGTGAGCCGGTCCCTTTCTTCTTCCGCAGGTAAAGGCAATTACTGGACCCTGGATCCAAACTGCGAGAAGATGTTTGACAACGGGAACTTCCGAAGGAAGAGGAAGCGGAGGGGGGAGGCGAGCGCAGTCGCACCCTCGGGTCCCCGGAGCCAGGCCGGAGCCCGGGCGCCCGATCTGGAGCCCCTGGGCGCCGCCTCCCCGGACCTGCGGGCCTCGACGTCCCCGCCCGCGCCCGAAGCGGCGGCCTGCTTCTCCAGTTTGGCCTCGGCCGTGGGCGCCCTGGCTGGCGGCTTCAACACCTTTCCCGGGGGCCTGGCGGCAGACTTTTCCTTCGGGAGACCCACGACGATCGCCGCTCACAGCCCCCAGGTCCCCCGCCCCGCGCCCGGCCTCGCCGCTGGCCCGCAGATGGCGGCCCCCGGCTTCCGCGTCGGTCATTTCGTCTACACCCCGGAAGGGACCCAAGTTTGATGGGAGGCCGGGGCGTGTTCCCGAGTGCGGGGACCACAGGCGCTGAGCTCAAGGCCCCGCGAGCGCCCCCGGCGGGAGTCAGGGCACGGCTAGGGGTGCAGGGCCCAGGGTCCCCCTCACCCAGCGACCATCCAGGTGGGGCGAGTGGGCGCTCCCCCTGTCCTTCCAGGTGGCCTGCCCCTGGAACCCACGCTCCCAGAGGGTTCCATCTGAAAGGGGCGACAGGCTGGCGCTCGCCCCAGATTTTCAGAGGGGAGCCTGACCCACCCCCAAAGATACTTTGGTGTCTTAGGTGCTCCTGGGGACCCTCGGGCCCCTCTGGGTGGGATTTGTTTTTCCACCTTTCCACCTGGCCCACCCGGCGCACAGGCCCTTTCCTCGGTGCTCCAGGGAAGCCCGCGGGGTTCAGGAGCACCCCCGGTGGCCGAGTGGGGCCCCTCACCCTCAGCGGATGTGCGGTCAGCCATCGAGGGCGGTCTGGAACTGAAGGCGAGAAAGAGAGACTTCCTGATGGCTGACGCTGCGCTGGTGGGAGGAGGGCAGCAGGCGGTCCTGCGAACCCCAGCCCCTTCCCTGCCGCTCAGCGCCCACCTCCCTCATGGGTCCTAGGGCCAGGTCACCACCTCGGGGGCAACCGGGGGCAGTGCCTAGCGCCCTGGAGTGGCAGGCTGGGTTAGGTTTGCCCCCTCCCGCCTCCCTGCCTGCCTCCCGCCTCCCCAGCCAAGCTCACACCTCGAGAAGCCACTCCTGTTTTCCTCTCCGCGCCCACCCCTCACCCCCCATTTTGGGCCTCAGCTCCCCTACCCCTGAGCCTTCTGTGCAAATGTAAGCCTCTGTCCCCATTTGTATTTGCTCAGAAGGTCATCTCTGGACCNACCCCTCACCCCCCATTTTGGGCCTCAGCTCCCCTACCCCTGAGCCTTCTGTGCAAATGTAAGCCTCTGTCCCCATTTGTATTTGCTCAGAAGGTCATCTCTGGACCCAGCAGTCTTTGGGATGAGACATGTTTGCCTCGGTAGCTCCTCTTTCTGTCGCCAGGGCCCGGGGGGTCATTGGTTTGTCCTGGAGCGGAGGGCTCTTGGCGCGGCACACCCACCCTCTGTGCACTGGGGGCGCAGGAGAGGTGCCTTCCCGGGGAGGCCAAGCGGGAAGAGGACCCCGTGAACTTGGGGGAGGGTAGAGGATTTGGCAGCCCCAGCGGCGCCGCTGCCTCCAGGGAGCTGCAACAGTTTTCCGAAGACTGACCTCGGGGCCCAGCGCACCCGCTTTCCCTGGAAAAGATGCCAACGGTTTGACGGTTTCTTAAGGCTGAGCCAGTTGTGATCCTGTGTGTGTGTGTGTGTGTGTGTGGGAGGGGGCGGGGTGGGGGGAGAGAAAGAGGAAAGATCGAGAGAGAGGAAGGGAAGGAGCTTGGGTGAGAATAGAACAAGCCAAGTGTTGGGGTGAGTTTGGAGCCCCAGGTGATGTTCCTTTGAGCCTCTCTGGAAGCACAGAGTGGCTGCTTCGCATCTCATCTCTGCCCAGGCTGGGGAAGGAGAGCTGCGTAGGAGCTCTGTTGTGATACTTTGTTGCCAAACTGACAATCAACCCTAAATGCTCCCCCCAAGGTAATACAGCACGGAAAAAGAAAATCCTCGCCTTGGAAAGAATTTTTCTCTCAGGCCTATTTAATTAACAAAAATGCTAAAAATAAACACCAACAGACTGTAACTTGAATGTACCTGCTGTTCTGTACATTTAAAGGATTTACCAATGTTTTCAGCATTTTCAGTCTAGATTCTGCATTTGCAGGAAACTTGGAGTAAAAGAATTTTTAAAAATAAGCTTGACAACACTGAGAAAGTACAATGCACACTTTTACAATTAATGGAGCTTTCAGAAAATTGGCTGATAAATGTATATATAAACATCACACATCAAAGCTGCACGGCTGTTCCAAACTGGAATGAAGCTGCCATTTTTGCTCTTCCAACAGTGATTTTTCTGTTCAAGTAGAGGGAAAAGGGCTTCACAAAGATCTTTCAACTTTTAGTTTGTTTGACTAAAAGTCAATTTTTGATATTGAAAAATAGTTCTTTCATTCCTGCTTTATATCATTAATTAGTAACGGTATAACCAAAGAGATGACTCTTCCTGAGAAATACATAGTTTAATTCTAGCAATGCAAGGTATTTGGGAATCAGAAACCATCTCATTTCCATGACAGTTTATTTGTCTCGATGTATTTTCACAATGAAGGGGGTCGTAGGGGGGAGGGGGAGCCAAAATGCAGTTCCTGGGCCCTGGGGCAGTCAGCTTTGGAATGATCCCGAATGCTCCCGCTTCACATGATCCCAAAGATAGATTTTTCTCAGAGGAAAGAAACTGCTGAATCAAAATAAGTAAGAAAAGCAAAGCAGCTTGTCATCGGTTTATTACTAAATATCTTCTTTGGGCCAGGTCTCGTGAATTTGACTTTAGTTCCCGAGCAAGCTGCATGTGGGCAGCCGAAGGAACAGCTGCTGTTGGGCAGATGGAGGGACTGTGCCAGGAGAATCCTCTCCCTGGGCCTTGGAGCCCTGTGGTGGTACCCAGACACCATCTACACCTGCTTGTCCCTTTGGTCTTTGAAGTAGTAAAATACTGTGCTTTACATCTCAAGGGTAGGCACTGTAAGCTATGGCTTTTCTCTTGAGGAAATTTCAAGTTGTTTTAAAACTAACTGCAAACCTTTCCAAAAAGAGTGTCTTGGTATGATGGTGTAGGCACACGACAAGTGTCACTGAGACACTCAGTTCTTCATCTGAATCAGCATTTCTGTGGCATTGAATAGTTTCAAATAAAGAAATGGCATGTTTCCCACTTCAGAAGGGGAAGATAATGGGTTGTTAGGAATTCTTTTCATTTTGCCAAACCGTAGTGGAAATCTTTAGGTGGTTGAAAACCAAAGAGCATAGTAATAATGTAAATTGTGATATTATCTCCTATGGAAATTGTCAATGGGGTGGCAAGAAGTCCTCAGGCAGAAAAGAAGCATTTGTGATGAAGACTCAAATATATGTTAAAAGTATTCTTTTTAATGTAGTAGCTAAAATTTTAAGAAGAGGGCACTGGACTTCAAGAAAGGAATTCCCGTATGGATTAAATATTGAGTGTGTCCGTCTGTGATGAATACAGTTTTGCACTTTGGTGATGCTGCCTTGGCATATTCATCTTCAGCTTCCAATCTTTAATTTCCTATGTGCATCCAGTGTTATCAAGTGACTTTGTTTTATTCAATGAAATAACCTTATGGTAGTTATTGTAACTCTTCACTGAAACAAGAGTCTGAAGTTCATTGTGATTCTGTCCATAGAAAAGCTGAGTCAAAGGATTAAGGGAAGCTTTTTGATGACGGCCATTCTGACTTGTGAGAATGTAAACTTAAAAAGCCATAGCTTACAGCACCTACCCTCGAGGTGCAAAAGCACAGTATTTTACTACTTCAAAGACCAACGAGACAAGCAGGTGTAGATGGGGCCTGGGTACCACCACGGGGCTCCAAGGCCCAGGGAGAGGATTCTCCTGGCACAGTCCCTCCATCTGCCCAACAGCCATTATGGAGAACAACATGGAGATTCCTTTAAAAAACTAGGAATAATTCTACCATGTGACCCAGCAACCCCACTACTGGGTTTATACCCTGAGAAAACCATAATTGAAAAAGACGCGTGTACCCCCAGTGTTCATTGCAGCACTCTTTACAACAGCCAGATTAAGGAGGCAACCTAGCTGTCCATAGACAGATGAGTGTATAAAGAAGATATAGTACATATGTGCAATGGACTATTACTCAGCCACAAAAGGAATGAATTCGAATCAGTGGTAGTGAGGTGGATGAACCCAGAGCCTGTTACACAGAGTGAAAGAAAAGTTAAAGTGTTATTCACTTAGTCATGTCTGAATCTTGGCAACTCCAAGGACTGTAGCCGGTCAGGCTCCTCTGTCCGTGGGATTCTCCAGGCAAGAATACTGGAGTGGGTTGCCATTCCTGCCTTCTGCTGGGGATCGTCCTGACCCAGGGATCGAACACAGGTTTCTCACACTGCAGGCAGATTCTTTACCACTTACGTTACCCAGAAAGCCCTATACAGAGTGAAGTCAGAAAGAGAAAAACACATGCAGTGTATTAATGCATAAATATGGAATTAAGAAAAATGGTACTGATGCGCCTATTTGCAGGAAGGGAACAGAGAGGCAGATGTAGAGGATGGACTTGTCAGCACCGTGGGGGCAGGAGAGGATGAGATGGATGGAAAGGGTGGCAGCAACACAGGTACACTATCGTGTGTGAAGTGCGTAGCTGGTGAGAAGTTTCTGTATAACACAGGGAGCTCAGTCTGGTGCTCTGTGATGATGCAGAAGTGTGGGATGCGGGGAAGGGAGGGAGGCTCAAGACAGAGGGGATATGATTCGTGTTGTGGCATGGCAGAAACCAACACAATACTGTACAAATTTAAAAGGGGTGGGGGGAAGGGTTAAATGATCTTCAGAAACTCATCTAATGAGAACTAAAAAGGACTCTTGATAGACACGCAACCTTTTTATGGTCCATACTCAGAAATGCACCTTCATATGTACATAGCTGAGTGTGCCCATGCGCATACACATACACACCTCGCAAATCATAGAGTCAGGCTTTGGCCAGGATCCTCAGGGGGAAAGCCTTGACAGCACCAACCCAGTATACTCAGAGGCACAGTATTTCCAAACAGTACTGTGAGAATATCTCATTTGCACTTGGGTTCGATTTTAGGTGCAGAGGAGCATGTGCAATGATCACAGAATGCAGTAGGGGCCTGGCCACACATTCTAGGAAAATTTGACGCGTTCAGTAAATCTTCTGAGTGTCAACTATGCGTCTGGCTTTGCATTCAGCCCTGCAGTGAACACCTTTCCCAAGGCCTCCTCCCTGTGGGAGAGGCAGAGACAGGGAGCAGTTACAGGCGGGACGGCAGCTATTCGGCTCCAAAACAAAGGCCTTATGATCAAGTCCGTAAGCCGTCTCATCTGCAAATACCAAATCACCACATTGCTGTGTTTCCTATACCCTGAAAGCTTGGAAGTATTGGTTTGCCTTCTTGGGTTCTTAACTTACTTGTGACTTAGACTAGGAGTTGAGCACTGCCCTGGGCAGGAGCCAGTGTGGTCTGTTCCCTTCTCCATAGGATCATTCAGAAACTTTAACACAAATCCTGTGCTCATAGAAGAAGATCTATCAACTGAGGGTCACAGGAGACAGCCACTCATGTGGCCGGAGTTGGTTTTCCCCAAGGCCCCTGGTATGGATTCTTTTGGTGCATCCCTATATCCATTCACTGAAGCTTGGAGAACTCTCTCTCTTTTAATCTAATGTAAAATTTGCTAAAGAACGTTCCTCAAGGCTAATTTCCTGACACCTGCCATAAGCTGACTGCTATCTCTGGTAAGCTCATCAGGGACTGAACACCAAGAGTGTGAAATGATCTCATTCAGTTTGCAGGGGGTAAATGAATAGAATATTAAATTAGATTTTCATGACAAAAATCAGAGTTGTATCTGTTCTTTAATATGGAGCTAATTGAACTGAAGAGTCTTGGAGGCTTCCTCTACTCCTAAGAATCACCCGTGCATCCCTCCAGTGCTGAATATCAAAGTGACAAGGACTCTGTTACCTGCTTATTGGCCATCATCTCATTAACCCCTCACGACTTCCCAGGGAGCCAAGTGTTACTATCCCCATTTCACTGATGCAGAAACTGAGGTTCAGGAAGATGAAGTGGTCCCAGAGGCCACAGCTACATCGAGTTGTGGCAGCAAGAACGTACCTACCACCTGCCCTCACTCCCGCCCCTCCCACTCTGTCCTTCAGGTCTGAGAGCTGTCTCACTTTTCAGCGATCCTTCCCTGGCATCGAAGTTAAGTGTCTCTCTGCTCTGCACCGGTGGCCCCTGGATGGACTGTATCACACCTCCAGAAGGCCCTGCTCTTGCCTAGGTCCTCTCCTGGGTCATTGTGGGTAGGAGTCACACGCTCTATTTAATCAAACACCTGGGGGGTAGCAGGTGAGTGAATGAATAAGCGTGTGAGTTGGCAGTTGTACCATAAGCTTTCCGCACACTCTCCCTCCCTTCATGGGCCCTCCTGATTCCTCCTTACATAGAGCCAGACCTTCAGCTGGACCCTGCAGATACAAAACAGGAGGAGACACAGCTCTGGAGACCACTGTTGTGCAGAGTGCCCTGTGCGGACAGGCTGCGCACCAAGGGGTGTGGAGCTGCAGGTCGGAAAAGTCAGAGATGTGATGGGAGATGCTGAGGCCAGCAATGGCTGATTAGTCTCTCCCTTTGAACATGAGAGCAACTGTAACAATACAAACAATGTCCTAGGGAATCCAGGCTGACACCTCCAAGGCCACGCGAGTTCTTATTTGCCAAAGATGCCTGGGCCTCTGCCAGGCTACCTTTTCCTACCACCTCTGCTCTTCCCAGACCTTAATCCCATTGTTAGAACAAGGCTGAGATTCCAAGAAGGCAGGAAGAATTTAAAGACACAAATGGGTTCATGCTCTGTGTTCCTCACACAGGGTCTGGGCTTAACGAGACTTAAAGATGGAGAGAGGCAGAGTGTGTGCTCAGTTCAGTTCAGTCGCTCCGTCGTGTCCTACTCTTTGTGACCCCATGGGCTGCAGCACGCCAGGCCTCCCTGTCCACCACCAACTCCTGGAGGCTACTCAGACTCATGCCCATTGCGTCGGTGATGCCATCCAACCACCTCATCTCTGTAATCCCCTTCTCCCACCTTCAATCTTTCCCAGCATCAAGGTCTTTTCCAATGAGTCAGTTCTTCACATCAGGTAGCCAAAGTGTTGGAATTTCAGCTTCAACATCAGTCCTTCCAATGAATATTCAGGACTGATTTCCTTTAGGATGGACTGGTTAGATCTCCTTGCAGTCCAAGGGACTCTCAAGAGTCTTCTCCAACACCACAGTTCAAAAGCATCAATTCTTCGGAGCTCAGCTTTCTTTATAATCCAACTCTCACATCCATACATGAGTACTGGAAAAACCATAGCTTTTACCAGATGGACCTTTGTTGGCAAAGTAATGTCTCTGCTTTTTAATATGTTGTCTAGGTTGGTCATCACTTTTCTTTCAAGGAGCAAGCTTCTTTTAATTTCATGGCTGCAGTCACCATCTGCAGTGATTTTGGAGCCCCCCAAAATAAAGTCTGACACTGTTTCCACTGTTTCCCCCATCTATTTCCCATAAAGTGATCGGACCAGATGCCATGATCTTCGTTTTCTGAATGTTGAGCTTTAAGGCAACTTTTTCGCTCTCCTCTTTCACTTTCATCAAGAGGCTTTTTAGCTCCTCTTCACTTTCTGGCATAAGGGTGGTGTCATCTGCATATCTGAGGTGATTGATATTTCTCCCGGCAATCTTGATTCCAGCTTGTGTTTCTTCCAGCCCAGCGTTTCTCATGATGTACTTTGCATATAAGTTAAATAAGCAGGGTGACAATATACAGCATTGACGTACTCCTTTTCGTATTTNATTGATATTTCTCCCGGCAATCTTGATTCCAGCTTGTGTTTCTTCCAGCCCAGCGTTTCTCATGATGTACTTTGCATATAAGTTAAATAAGCAGGGTGACAATATACAGCATTGACGTACTCCTTTTCGTATTTGGAACCAGTCTATTGTTCCATGTCCAGTTCTAACTGTTGCTTCCTGACCTGCATATAGGTTTCTCAAGAGGCAGGTCAGGTGGTCTGGTATTCCCATCTCTTTCAGAATTTTCCAGTTTGTTGTGATCCACACCGTCAAAGGCTTTGGCATAGTTGATAAAGCAGAAGTAGATGTTTTTCTGGAACTCTCCTGCTTTTTTGATGATCCAGTGAATGTTGGCAATTTGATCTCTGGTTCCTCCACTTTTTCTAAATCCAGCTTGAACATCTGGAAGTTCATGGTTCAGCTACTGTTGAAGCCTGGCTTGGAGAATTTTGAGCATTACTTTGCTAGCGTGTGAGATGAGTGCAATTGTGTGGTAGTTTGAACATGCTTTGGCATGCCTTTCTTTAGGATTGGAATGAAAACTGACCCTTTACAGTCCTGTGGCCACTGCTGAGTTTTCCAAATTTGCTGGCATATTGAGTGCAGCACTTTCACAGCATCATCTTCAGGATTTGAAATAGCTCTACTGGAATTCCGTCACCTCCACTAGCTTTGTTTGTAGTAATGCTTCTTAAGGCCCACTTGACCGCATTCCAGGATGTCTGACTAGGTGAGTGATCACACCATCGTGATTATCTGGATCGGGAAGATTTTTTTCTGTTCTGTGTGTTCTTGCCATCTCTTCTTAATATCTTTTGCTTCTGTTAGGTCCATACCATTTCTGAGTGTGTGTATGACTCATAATTTTGACTGCAGCCTCTAGAAATGTTCAGGTATCTGCCTGGTTCCCAGGGCCCTGATCTGTCCCAGCAATTCATCAGGTGCAGCAGGCCCTCATCCCTGCACGCATGGGCGGTTTGCCTCTGCCTAAGGCGAACATTAACTTCTCCACCTGAGCCAAAGGATGCCCTTTGACTGGACCTCGCTCTGCTGGGCTGGGAACACTTCAGTTCTTGCAGCCTAAGGGCAGGTCGGTTTCGGGGAAGCTAGACTTCTCAGGGCAACAGAATTAATGCTTTAATGAATGGTTTCTGTTTCAGGATTCTTTAAAAGCTGGAGCTTAACTCTCTCTGCTCTTTTTGGCAACAGAATGGCCTTGCTGTTTTACTTACTTTGGTTTGTTTGACTTACTGTTTTAAAATTTTTGTCAAGAAGAATAAATCACATTGTACATTTTTCATCACGCATTTTAATTGAGTAAAATTAAAAACAATTTGGTATGTTGCTTAAAAATACAGTGTAAGAAAGAAATGATAAGGGCAGGAAAGAAGAAAACTTTTAAAGAATCGTTTGTAATGCAAATTTTAAGAAATACACTATCATTAGCCTTTTTTTTTTTTTCATTCAATCTGGTAGGATATATAATACGTGAATGATGTGTAAAGAAATGTAAGACATATAAGAATCTACAGCAATAATATTTCTTTATTAGCGAGAATTTTTTTCATTCCTGGCAGGAATGTTTCTTCATTTTCAGGGCTTGAATTTATGCATTCATTGCAGGCACAAAATTAAAATGAGATTTATAACAGGAAAAAGTCACACATTTTCCAGTATCTAGTAAGATGGATGTTTTTGAATTTTTCTGACATCTCAGGAGGGACCCTACTCTGGCTCAGATTTCACCTGGGCTCTTTCATACAGCAACCCCATGGCTCCCTTTGGGCCATCTACACTTAAAAAAAAAAAAAGACCTTCAGCATAACTGGGTGTAGAATGACAAGAGCTGGTGCCTAGACCCCCGCCCTGTGCACCATCTGCTGGGGAAGGCTTTGGTAAATCCAGACAGGGTGCTGTGGATGTTGTGAAGTCACGATGTTCACTTTAGAGGCTTCATTCATACATGCTGCAAAATAGGTGCCAGCTTCAAGAGAGAGCAAAGCTGCAGAGCGGGGGGTTTGAATGTAGGAACACAGATCCCTGCTGTGGAAATGAAATCCTCTCAGATACACTGGGCAGGCCTGGGTCATGAGGGATGGTGCCCTGGTACTGAGTGCCCACTGCCAGCAAGGGCCTCAAAGACATGGCTTCTACTAAAAGCTGATAAGCAAGGAAGGTGGTATTAACTCAGCTTTATAAATGCGAAAGCTAGGCTTAGAGAGGTCAACTGACTCACCCAAGGGAGGCAGAGTGCTGGAGACCAAGGTTTAAAGCTAAACTACCCGGACTCCAAAACTCACTGGTTTTCCCACCATCCACACTGTCTTTCTTGTAAGAAAGAGCAGGGAAGGGAGCGGCAGAGAAAAGCCACATTCTCTGTCCTCAAATTCAGTTCCAGAGATGTTGATCCATTGTGTCCCATTTCCAAGAAAGCTCAGGCACAGGAAGGAAACATCATTATCTTTGGACTTCATTGTATAAAACAACATAATTCTTTAGGCATGATTTAGAAACTAGAAACATGATTGTTCTTTATTATACAATAGAATTTAGTAGCATAATTTTAAAAATTAAGGGACATCATTGAATGAGTAGAAATACAATCTATAAGTTTCAAACAGGAGAGAAAGAGCAGAAAATTGTGGCCAGGGAATTCAATTGACTGCATTTGGCCCACCAGCTGTCTCTGCATGGCCCACGAACTAAGAGTTCTTTTACACTGTTTAACCACTTATAAAGAACAAGAGAAAAATATTTCATGACATGTAAAAATTACATGAAATCACATTTATTTTTGGCACCAGTAAATACAGATTTCCTGAACACAACCTGCCCCTTCAGTCATGCCTGCCCACGGCGGCACTGGTCTTGCATCAGAGACTAGAGCTGCTACTCAGACCCTGGTGGCTCTCCCAGTCCCACCCGGCAGATCCCAAAGACAGATACGGAATCAATAGCTGTAGCCTGCATCTTAAGAACTGTGTATGTTGATGTTCTAAGACTTTTTTTTTTTTTTTAACTACCAGTGAAAGTGAAATTCTCTCAGTCATTTCTGACTCTTTGCGACCCATGGACTACACAGTCCATGGAATTCTCCAGGCCAGAACACTGGAGTGGGAAGCCATTCCCTTCTCCAGGGGATCTTCCCAACCCAGGGATCAAACCCAGGTCTCTCACATTGCAGGTGGATTCTTTACCAGATGATCCACAAGGGAAGCCCAAAAATACTGGAGTGGGTAGCCTATCCCTTCTCCAGGGGATCGTCCCAAACCCAGGAATCGAACCGGTGTCTCCTGCATTGCAGGCGGATTCATCCCTGAGCCATCAGGGAAGCCCATATCAAGACAGGAAAAGACGTGAAAAGTGGACGTCATGCGTCACAATGTTAAGTCACAAGAGAGGGTGCATCATGTTGCTATGGTCAGGCACCAGGTTTATCAGGCAATGACTCCAGACACGTGTGGAAGGAAACTCTCCACATCAGCATTACCAGGCTAAGCATTTCCTCATTCAGCACAGTGATAGTCAGAAAAATTAGAACGTGTGTCCCATCTCACTGCAGCAGAATTTCTTCACAAAGATTCGAAACATGAAAATGCAGCTGCGATTGAAGCAAGTTTCTGGGCAAGAAAACTGCTTTTACTCATGATGAGTTCATTAAATCAGGTTTGAGAGCAGCAACTGCAGAAATGTGCCCAGAAAATGTCTAGAAAAAATAAACTTATTGAAGACTATTAGCATTCATCCTCAGTTTTGTTCTATTGTAATTAGGTACTAGAAGTCTAATGTCATCAATAAAATTTTGTGGAAATCTCTTTTCTCTCTTGCTGTGTAAGTATCACAAAATGTCCTTGATTTTGCCCCTTGGTCCACTAAGCTTCAAATATCTATCACCTCCCTTTTGCAGAAAAAAATTTGCGAACATTTTTCAGAGGATGACAGAGTCTTTCCTTGGCCAGTCTACTGAGGAACCAATCAAAGACATTCTTCATTTCTTTGATTTCCAGCACTTCCTTTGAATTTTTTCTTAGGTTCCATCTCTGCTTCCATTGTCCATGTGTTTTCGCGTGTTGTCTATATTTTGATTAAAGTCTTTCACATAAAGATATTAATTACAATTATTTTAAATCACCTATCTGATAATTCTAACATCTATGTCATATTTGAGACTTGTTCTAATGTTTGCTCTGTGTCCTGGGACTATGCTTTTTCTTGCCTTTTAGCAGGCCTGGTCATTTTTTTGCTGAAAGCCAAACATAATATACGGGGTAAATTGGTCTTCATGGTGAGGTTGGTTGTATGGTTAAATCTGGCTAGAGGCGGGGATGCATTTAATATTTGCTGGAGGTGCCTGAAGCCTGAAACTTCTCTGTTTTTGTCTCCCCTGTTGCCCTTGGGTTTTTAGAAGCCCTCTTCCTCAGAAACTGCGTCCTGTAGTTGTTTAGGCTCTAGTCCACTATGTGAGGAGGGAGACGTTTCTGTCACTCTGTGTTTCCGTCTTAGTCTCCGCGTGTGGCTGTGTCCTTGTGCGGTGAACTTCGCAGGTGTTGCTTACTAGCCCACCTCGCTTTTCTTAGGCACAGATACCAGAGGGCGCTGGAGTCAGGGAAGTGCTTTTGGGGCTCACAAGGCAAAGACTCTGCCTGCCACGCAGAGTCCGATCCGTGGGTCGGAAAGATCCCCTGGAGAAGGGAAATGGCCACCCCTCCCGCACTCTTGCCTGGAGAATTTCATGGACAGAGGAGCCCGGTGGTGAGGGAGTAACAAGCACACCCAGGGGAGGCAAGGCTCTGGCCGTGACCACTTCCCCGGGAAGCAGGCCTTCACTAGGGAGGACGCTCAGTGTATTTCTCAGCAATCGTCCTTTCCTTTTGACTTTCAAGGGATTGTCTCGGCTCCTTGTCATTTTATCGTGGAGGAGTTCCTGGAAAGTCTAGACGAACTCTTTAACTGTGACCTCCCGGAGGCTTTTCACTCTTATTCTCGTCTGCATTCACCCTTGAGCAATTTATCAAATCCCTGCTTTAAGGGTGTCTAACAGTTCACAGCTCCTGGGGCTTCTACTCCAGGTAAGCAGACCTTTCTCTCTAAATCCTAGGGTGGTGGTTTGCTCTGTGACCTCAGCTCTCTGGGGGCTTGCAGAAAGGTCATTGGTCTTCAGTGGACTCAACTTTTTCTTGTGGTGAGAAAGAGAGTGCTGGCTTACAAGCTCTTTACATGTAGAGCTGACATTGGAGGCCCTCATCCTATCTTTCTCAGAGTTTATCGGATGCCCATGATGGGCCTGGTCGTGAGGTGGTGAACACAAGAAACGGCAGTCCCTGAGAAAGACTGGCCTCTTCCTTCCTTCCAGCTGCTAGATGCCACATCAGCCTTTCAAATTCCACGCTGCCACCTGGACCTGGGTGCGCCCTCCACCGAGCCGACTGCTAGCCTTGTAGTCACCAGTCCACCGACACTCTGGACCACTCCCTCCTCCTCATCCCTCTATTTTGTCAACAAACCTAATTCTTTATTTTTTTTTTGAACTTTAAAACATTCTTATTGGAGTATAGCTGATTTACAATATTGTGTTAGTTTCAGATGTACAGAAAAGTGAATCAGTTATACGTACACATATCCACTCTTTTCTTTCTGCTTTTTATTTTATTTCCAGCTGGACTGTATAAATTTATTTATTTTAAAGTGAAGGATAATTGCTTTACAATGGTGCGTTGGTTTCTACCAAACATCAGCATGAATCAGCCACAGGAACAAGCCTAATTCTTAGAGAACTCTTAACTCGCAGGCTTTCTCTCCATCCTTACTGCCCCAAGGTTGGCGTAGGATTCTACCATCTCTGACTAGGGTGTCCAACGGTGTCCTGACTTCAGTGGCCTCCAGTTTTTTGACCACTATCCTTAAAATACCACGAGCGTCAGATGAAGCCCCAGTTCCTTATCATTCCCGCCACAAGGTCCTTCGTCACCTGACCTGCATGTCTTTGGTCCCCATCCTCTGTGACTCCTCCCACCACCCCCACCAGGGCCAGCCCCTCTGCTGAGTTTCTGTTCTCTTTCATCATCTTCCACCGCATCCCGAGTAATCCTTAAAGGTCTTACCTCAGTTCCCAGACGCGATGGATCAGTTCCCTAGCCATGGTTCCCCGCCCCCTCCCCCCGCCACGCACACTTTCTGTGACACCTGACACCCTGTCTCAGTCCCTTTCAGCTGCTATCCCAAAATACCACACACAAGGTGACTTATAGACAACAGAAATTTCTTTCTCACCATTCTGGAAGCCTGCAGTCCAAGAACACAGCGCCAGCAGATTTGATATCTTGGGAAGGCTTGTTTCCTGATAGATGGCTGTCTTTCTCTTTAACCCCCACACAGGGGTGGGCAAGGGGGCTCTGTGGGGTCTCTTCCAAGACCGCTGACCGCATTCACTGAGGATTCTACCCTCAGTGACCTAAGCCCCTCCCAAAGGCCCTGCCTCTACTACCTTTGCTTTGGACATTAGGATTTCAGCATATGAATAATGGGGGAGACACAGACATTCAGACCGCAGCACACCCTAAGGCATGATTTGTCCAATTTTCTTCTTCCGCTAAAAAAAAAAAAAAAAAAAATATCACTTTTTTTTTTTAGAAAAAGCATCCACCATTTTCCTCTTGATCTCTGAGAAGCTGACAGTATACCGCAAGCAAAAAAATTAGCTCTCGCATTAAGCCCCAATGTGAAAATTGAAATTTTTAATTGAAAATAGGATTTTATTGCACAGAAACCACGCTTGCTATTATAAAATGGAAGGGTCTGCACTTACCACTGACTTCATCTTCCTCCCAGCCTGAAGGTCACCTGGCTGATTTCTAGATCTGCCTTCGCCCACTGGACGCTTATTATCATGGTCTCAGAGAAAGACAACGAGAAAATAGTCAAACTTTGCATTAACCAATAGCACAACTTGGGGAAAATAAGCAGGATCCCATGCATCTTTAAACATTTGTTTGTCTCATTTTGCATGTTTTTAATTTCTTGGGGACATTATGAGACATTAATGTAGGAGGCCCACCATGAAGGGTTGCTGTGTGTTCGCTGAGAAAGAGAAGAGACAAACAAACTCTCCACTAATGTGTTTTAAAATCTGGTCAGACCCGCCTCATAAAACAATAGACAGCAGCTTCTGGTTAATTAAGTGGAAGTCTCCAGTGTTCTTGCCTGGAGAAGCCCAGGGACAGGGGAGCCTGGTGGGCTGCTGTCTATGGGGTCACACAGAGTCGGACACGACTGAAGTGACAGCAGCAGCAGCAGCAGCAAGCTATATTTTAAATAGTTGAGAGGGGGGTAAATACCAGGCAGATTAATTACTTGGGGACTGAATTGATGCTCTATTGAAGGGACTTGGATAAAATTATGAACAAATCTATGTAATCCTTTTCTCAGCAAGCCTTGACTGAGTGCTTCAGATTTAGAGAACACTCTTATGGACACGGCTGGCGGAGGAGGAGGAAGGAGAGGGAGGGGCGAATGGAGAGGATAATGTGGAAACCTACATTACCACATGTAACATTGGGAGCCAGTGGGAATTTGCTGTATGGCTCAGGGAACTCAAGCTGGGACTCTGTAGCAACCTAGAGGGGTGGGGTGGGGAGGGAGGTGGGAGGGAGGTTTAAGAGGGGGGAAGTGAAGTGAAGTGAAGTTGCTCACTCATGTCCGACTCTTTGCGACCCCATGGACTGTAGCCCACCAGGCTCCTTCCATCCATGGAATTTTCTAAGCAAGAGTACTGGAGAGGGTTGCCATTTCCTTTTCCAAGAGGGAAGGGACGTGGTTAAATCTAAGGCTGATTCATGCTGATGTTTGGTAGAAACCAATGCAATGCGGTAAAGCAATTACCCTTCAGGAGCTCATGTACACCTGTGGTGGATTCATGTCAATGTATGGCAAAACCAATACAGTATTGTGAAGTTAAAAAAAAATTAAAAATAAATAAATTAAAAACACTAAAAAAAAATCCTTAACTGAGTGCTTGATATATATTTGGGACTTTACGAAAACAGCCTGAAGGAGCATCAGAAAAGGGAGTAACTAAATCAAGAGGGTCAATAAAACTGGGAAAGGGGGCTGTTGTCATCTCCATGGCAACATCTGGCCCAGCAAAGACCTCATTATGAGGGAGCCTCATGGTGAGCCCTTCCCCGATAGCTCAGTTGGTAAACAGTCCGCCTGCAATGCAGGAGACCCTGGTTTGATTCCTGGGTCGGGAAGATCCGCTGGAGAAGGGATAGGCTACCCACTCCAGTATTCTTGGGCTTCCCTGGTGGCTCAGCTGGTAAAGAATCTGCCTGCAATGTAGGCAACCTTGGTCCTGGGTTCAATGCCTGGGCTGGGAAGATCCCCTGGAGAAGGGAAAGGCTACCCACTCCAGTATTCGAGGCCTGGAGGATTCCATGGATTGGATAGGCCATGGGGTCGCAAAGAGTTGGACACGACTGAGTGACTTTCACCTCACATCGTGAGCCCTAGAAGTTTAAGTGGAGATTCAGCATGCGAGCTGAGGGACAGGCACCCCTGGTGGCAGCAACCAGGTGAGCTACGGCTTGAGAGTCTTGAAACAGCAGTTAGATGTGCGAGGAATGTGGGGGTGAACATGTGACCCATATTCCTGAGGTTCCATCATTGCATGTGGGATTGAGGCAGTAAAGCGTGAGATGGCTTTGGTCACAGACCTGACACGAAGAATTAGAAATCAAGTCCAAGGGCACTGATGCTGGGAGATGAATCCAGATTAACCTCTCAGACCTTCCCACGGAAAGGACTTAATGGAGCTAGAATTTTATTTTTATTTTTTAGTGAAGCTCAGTTCAACTGTTTTCGCTTAATCATCACTGAATCTTTGCTTCGTCTGACTTCCTTCAATATTGAGCATCTGTTCACTCCAGGCCTAGAACTAGGTGCTTCCACTGAAGAAGACTGTTCCCAGCAACATGATGGTCTTTCAGCTGACGAGGGTCTCCAACTGCTATTATTCATATTTCGATTTTACTCCAATTTCAACCAGTCTAGGCAATTTTCACGGGTGTGTTTACTCTGTCCCGACACTGGCACTCAGATTCTTTATGAATGATGAACCAGCAGTCAGACGCTGGGTAAATCTTGCTCTGTCTCTTTTTTGCAAGTGAGACATCTCACCACTTGGGCCGTAGGGGGCATTACCATGACCCAGATTTAGTCAAGCTTAAGCATTGAATATCAGCAGAAGTAATTCTGAGCTGATGGTGCAGCACAGCTTCTGAAGGTGATATCTGATAGGCAAAATTCTTTTCTAAATCCTCCCTATTGGCTTCAGATATTTAAGTGACAATAATCATGATAATGAACTTACAGCTTCTATAAGTTTACAGTGAAAAATCTGCATGGATTACATACATGATCGAGTTTTATTGTTCTCTTGAAGTCAGAAGGGATAAAACGCAATAAATTAGCTTTTAAGACTATTCCTCCTGATGTCATTTTTCTGAACAATATTCTCCACTTAGACTTACAGATAAGTTGATAAAAATTGGAAATAAACTAAGAAAATATAACTAGGAAAACCTCTTTAAAATGACTTTTATATGAAATACTTAAGGTAGCTTGATTTGGCCATACTGGCTGCAAACCAGGCTTGTTGCTTGTGTCAACAGTGGTGCAGACACCCAGACGCCCGGGCAGATGGCAAGGTCTCGTGCTGGGGACGGGACGTGAGTTGGAGTGGGGGCGGGGGGCGTGTCCAGTTGACATTTTCTTCTCTTCTTCCGCTAACCCAACTTTCCTCCATCAGAAAACAAGCTTCCAAAAAGCTTGCGTCAGAATGTCTCTCTTTCCCGAACTTAGGATTACCAGGGGAGAAATGAGGGAGGAGGGATAGTTAGGGAGTTGGGGGTGGACATGTGCACGCTGCTGTATATAAAATGGATAACCGAGGACCAACTGGAGAGCACAGGGAAGTCTGCTCAATGTCATGTGGCAACCTGGATGGGAGGGGAGCCTGGGGGAGAACGGATATCTCTTTATGTATGGCTGAGTCCCTCTGCTCTCCACCTGAGATTATCACAGCCTTGTTAATAGATTCTCAGTTCAGTTCAGTCGCTCTGTTGTGTCCGACTCTTTGAGACCCCATGGACTGCAGCACACCAGGCCTCCCTGCCCATCACCAACTCCTGAAGATTACTCAGACTCCTGTCCATCGAGTCGGTGATGCCATCCAACCATCTCATCCTCTGTCATCCCCTTCTCCCCCTGCCTTCAGTCTTTCCCAGCATCAGGGGCTTTTCCAATGAGTCGGTTAATAGCCTATACTCCAACACAAAAGGAAAAGTTCTTCAAAAAGAATGTCTGCGTTTCATTTCTCTTGCTAGCTGAAGGCTCTGTTGGTCACCAGCTCATTTTTTCAACCTCAAGTTTATGAAGAGGAAGTGAAAGTGTTAGTTGCTCAGTCATGTCTGATTCTTTGCAACACCATGGACTGTAGCCCACCAGGCTCCTCTGTCCATGGACTTCTCCAGGCAAGAATACTGGAGTGGGTAGCCATTTCTTTCTCCAGGGGATCTTCCTGACCCAGGGATCAAACCCGGGTCTCCTGCACTGCCGGCTGATTCTTTAACCTCTGAGCCACGAGGGAAACCCATGCCTTCACTTTCACTAAGTTTACGCTGCTGCTGCTGCTGCTGAGTCGCTTCAGTCGTGTCCGACTCTGTGCGACCCCATAGGCAGCAGCCCTCCAGGCTCCCCGGTCCAGCACTGGAGTGGGTTATAAATAGGAGTAATTCATCCTAACAGTGAAACTTGGGTTGTCTCTAAGAACCCAAGTCCTCCGCCTACAGGAACTATGTGAAGTTACAAGAGGGCCCCTCTTCATCTGGTTGTCCCTATGGGCCATAAAATGTGTCTCTATCTGGGGTCTTTGTTTTCCCAGGAGGGTGACAAATGGTCCTCTAGTCAGTGTAGACTATGAAACGGCATCCAGTTTGTACTTCTATGCCCCAGTTCAGCATCATATTGAAGATCCCATAATTATGGAGAAAATATATTAGTGAAAAGCATAATCAGAGGTCTGGCTAAATCACATGCATATTTCTGTACATTTCATCAAAAAATACATAACCCCAAAAAAAAAAAAATCAGATCGAGAATTCTACAGGTTTTTATCCATTGTAAATCTACCTGATTCTTTAAAAGTTTTATGCACCAGAAACACAAAACTGGGAAAAGAGCTTTAAAGTATCTTTCAAGCCTCATCAAAAACCAGTTTTCACAAAGTTCCTTTTTTGAGGGAAAGAAAATTTGTCATTGGTCTCCCCTGAATCATCACTGACACTCAATAATGGATGTGAGTCACTATCATCAAGCAGCTCCCATCTTTCCGGCCTGAGATTGTTAGCAACTTCTTCCAGAACTCAGGACAGGGGCTGCTGTTGGCTGGAAATAACACAAGAAAGGGAAGATTCATTTGCATTGTTGCCTTACTTTTTAGGCCCAAGCTGATGGACAGGTAGCCAAGTTCATCAAGGTGGCTAAGATACCAACAGCATTTAGGTAGGTCCTCTGCCCCACCAATGAAGAAGCAAATGGCACCCCCTCCAGTATCCTTGCCTGGAAAATCTCATGGACAGAGGAACCTGGTGGGCTACAGTCCATGAGGTCGCCAAGAGTCAGATCCGGCTTAGCAACTAAGCAACACGGACAGCTGTCCCACCGGTCACTCCTCTTCCCAACATGTGATTCAGATCAAAACAGAGGTCACTTGATTCACCTCTGGAAATATCCGGGGTGTCCAGAAAACAGTGACCTTTTTCTGATTCACATTCCATTAGAAGAGGCAGTAAGAGTTCTTCCAGCTTCGGGCACCAGCCTTTGGGAAGCTGTCTTCCCGTCAGACTGTCATCCCATCTCCTCCCACAGCACTTCCTTCCTAAAACTAATGATTAACCTCATTTTATTCTTTCTTGTGTTGTGGCTACATTGCCTGTCACCCTAACTGGCCTGTCAACTCTGTGTAGAAAAAGTAGGCTAGTTACTCTTCAAGATCCCCAAGACCCAGGGTTTGGTGCACACTCAGTAAACACAGGACAAAAATTTGGGCAGATTTTTGTCTGTTAGCGGAATCTCGCTTCCCATCACTAAGCAACTGGGGAAGCGTGGGGGCTTGATTCATCTCTGGAGGGTCCAAAGGGCTGTGGGAAAGATCCCAGGCTGATCTCAAAGCCCGTCTCCCCTTCTCCAAGCAATTCTCCTACAAGGAGAGGGCTTAGGCTCACACCCCAGTCATTCTCTCTGGCCTTATATTAACCTAAGAGGGGCTGGCAGGCCTCAAGGTTAGTCCACACCCCATCGTCTAGCCCCTGCTCCCCCCACCGCCCCGCTGTGGGCACCATCTGGCCCTGTGGCCCCCTCTGCCTGCCCACCTCTGCAGCCCCAGGCTGATGGCTCCTGGCCTCCCGGCTCCCCACTTTGCAAGTCACTCATTCTTCCTTTAAAATCCATATTGAAAGGCTATCTTTCCTCAGGCCACAACACTCCCAGTCTACCGCGTGCAGCCATACAGGGCCTTACCCTTTTTCTCTCCTGCCTCACTGACTTTGTACACACAGCTTTTTCAGCCCCAGTCCCCCGGCCAGGGTGCCCACAGCAGTCATCCTCACAACCCCGATTAACCCCCCCACAGGCAGTGCCCCTCCTCCAGGAAGCCTCTCTGGGTTTGGTCTTTGGGTCTTTGTTTTCCTAATCCCTTACTTCCTCTCGCAGATAGCTCATCACTCTCCATCACCTTTGCAGGGTGGGGCTGTGTTTAGATTCATCATTACCGAAACGCCTTGAAATATCACCAGGAGCCGAATGCAGTCCACTGCCTGTTTTTGTACAGCCCTGAGCTAGGAATGGCTTCTAAGTTTCTAGAGGGTCAGAAACAAAGTCAGACAAAGAAAAAAGAAAGAAGAACGTCTAATGGAGACTCTGTGTGACTTGCAAATCCTGGAGCTTTGGTAAGAAAGCAGCCTGGTCCATAGTTCAGTTCAGTTCAGTTCAGTCGCTCAGTCGTGTCCAACTCTTTGCAACCCCATGAATCGCAGCACACCGGGCCTCCCTGTCCATCACCAGCTCCCGGAGTTCACTCAGACTCGCGTGCATCTGTGGTCATGTGTGGATGTGAGAGCTGGACTGTGAAGAAGGCCCGCAGCAGTGCTCAGTAAACCTTTCCTTGTCCTGTTGAAATGCTTGTGAATGGTGACTGCATCCATGAAATTAAAAGATGCTTGCTCCTTGGAAGGAAAGCTATGATGAACCTAGACAATATATTAAAAAGTAGAGACATCACTTTGCTGACAAATGTTCATATAGCCAAAGCTATGGTCTTTCCAGTAGTCATGTACAGATGTGAGATTTGGACTATAAAGAAGGCTGAGTGCTGAAGGATTGATGCTTTTGAACTGTGGTGTTGGAGAAGACTCTTGAGAGTCCCTTGGGCAGCAAGGAGATCAAATCAATTAAACCTAAAGGAAATCAGCCCTGAATACTCACTGGAAGGCCTGATGCTGAAGCTGGAGCCCCAGCACTTTGGCCACCTGATGCCGAGAGCCAACACATTGGAGAAGACGCCGATGCTGGGAAAGACTGAGGGCAGGAGGAGAAGGCGGCAGCAGGATGAGAGGGTTGGATGGCATTACCAACTCAATGGACATGAGTGGGAGCAAACTCCAGGAGAGAGTGAAGGACAGGGAGGTGTGGCATGCTGCAGTCCACGGGGTCGCAAAGAATCGGATACAGCTTAGCAGCTGAACAACCACTCTAAGCATCTTCCTGCATTCCGAGCGCTCATAGGTGTGTGCACATGGGCTCTGCTGTCCCAGAGAAGTGCTCTTCAGGACCCATGGCAAACCGGCGCGGACAGAGCTACACCTTCCGGGCCTGGCAGCGGGAAGCGTCGGGAAACTGTCTCTGACACGGGATTTAGGGGGTGGAGGAAAGACCTCTTTCTGGTATCTTTTGCATCAGAAACTTCCAGAGGCCTTTTAAACACAAGTAGCTGGACGTGGGTGTATTTTTTTCCTCACCAGTGAGTTCCCAGGGTATAGCTCCATTTTCGGAGGAACAAAAGAAGAAAAGATATGAGCCGAGTGTGTTTTCTTCCAGTGTAATCCAATAATCACGGATGTCTTTTATGAAGTACTTCTGTTATCCTGGAATCAACATTTTAATGACTTCATGCTACTTTTCCAAAACATATTTTACCAACTTCAGAGTTCACATAAGCCTTTCCTTGAAAGGTTATATTCCTAAGAAATTAAAACAGGCTCTAGTAAAACAAGTTGACATTTCAGGGAGTCATTCCTTCCATACATTGAATGTCAAGGAACACAGAGGAGGGTCTCTAATTAACGACAAAGAACCAAGGACAGTCAGGATGATGCTTCCTCAAGTCCACGGCTTCATCCTGATGAGTCGGATAAACAGCTTCCTGTGTTTAGCCCACCGAGTAATAAATATTCTGTGTCCTTGTCTCTTTTCTCTCCCAGAGTAAGACACCTTTCAGCACAGACCGCTCACAAAGGGAAGGTTTGTTAGGCCCTTGAGGTTGTTTTCCAAGCCTTTTGCCTGTGTTTCATGGTGACCTATACTTTTGTATAAATAAAATGTTGAACAAGAATGCAAAAGACTTCCTGACAGAGGACAGTATGAAGACGTGGGAGCGAGAAAGTAGCCAGCATGCTCCAGGGACGTGAAAGGTCAATGTGGTGGTGCCCGGCACGGGGCACGAAGAGAGGAGGCGGGGACTTCCTGGTGGCCCAGTGCCTAAGGCTCGCACCTCCCAGTTCGAGTGGCCCAAGTTCAGACAGGGAACTGGACCCCACAGGCTGCAACTAAACATCCTGCACAGCCAAATATATGCACACACACGCACGCGCACACACACACACGCTTCCCAGTGGCGCTAGTGGTAAAGAACCCGCCCGCCAAAGCAGGAGACACAAGTGACTTGGTTTCTATCTCTGGGTCAGGAAGATCCCCTGGGAAAGGGCATGGTAACCCACTCCAGTATCCTTTCCTGGAGAATCCCATGGACC
>SJYX01021749.1:94544-118207 GCA_006410675.1 Oreotragus oreotragus
TCCCAAAGAAAGGCAATGCCAAAGAATGCTCTAAGCTTCTAGGACATTTCTAAAATTGTCTTTATTTGTAATCATAGTAGCTGACGTCCTACGTGCCAGACTTTATTCTAACCGGTTTTTGTCAGTGAATTTGTGTAACCCTCCCACCCCTGTGAAGTAGGACTTGCCGCTCATCTTACAGAGGAGGAGACCGAAGCACAGAGAGGTCTGAGTAACTCACCCAAATGACACAGCTCCTAAGTGCAGGGCTGGGATGTGGACCCGTACGATGTGGCTCGAGTCCACCACAAGAGCAGATGAGCTGTTACGTATAAATGAGCCTACCAAACAATCCCTAAGGAGGCTCTTCATCACGATCTTCCACACGCAAAAGTCGAGGCTGACAGTCTGAGTGGCTGGTCTCTGCCTGAGCAGTTAACCTTACATCCGCACTCAGCCAAGGAGGTGATGGAATTCCTATTGCAAATCCTAAAAGATGATGCTGTGAAAGTGCTGCACTCAATATGCCAGCAAATTTGGAAAGCTCAACAGTGGCCACAGGGCTGGAAAAGGTCAGTTTTCACTCCAGTCCCAAAGAAAGGCAATGCCAAAGAATGCTCTACGCTTCTAGGACATTTCTAAAATTGTCTTTATTTGTAATCATAGTAGCTGACGTCCTACGTGCCAGACTTTATTCTAACCGGTTTTTGTCAGTGAATTTGTGTAACCCTCCCACCCTGTGAAGTAGGACTTGCCGCTCATCTTACAGAGGAGGAGACCGAAGCACAGAGGTCTGAGTAACTCGCCCAAATGACACAGCTCCTAAGTGCAGGGCTGTGATGTGGACCCGTATGGTGTGGCTCGAGTCCACCACAAGAGCAGATGGGCTGTTACGTATAAATGAGCCTACCAAACAATTCCTAAGGAGGCTCTTCATCACGATCTTCCACATGCAGAAGTCGAGGCTGACAGTCTGAGTGGCTGGTCTCTGCCTGAGCAGTTAACCTTACATCCGCACTCAGCCAGAGGACTGACTTCTGGATCCTTTCTACCATGTTCTAGGGGAGGCCCACCTCCCAGAGATAAGGGAGAGAAGAGTCCAGTTTCACTGCAGGAACAGACATCTGTTCTCAACACTCTTAAAACATCCAGTAACTGAGAGATAGTCCAAGAACATCACTCTCCCTCCGACCCCAGGCTTGGTGCCCGTGTGGCATTAAAAGTGTTTGAGTCAGTGCCTTTGACTGTGAGGTCTTCACATGTTCCAACATTTGCATGTCACAGGAACTGTGATTTATACTGATGATTTATTGAGTTGGCCAAAAAGTTTGTTCACATTTTTCTGTATCATCTTACTGAAAAACCTGAACAAACTTTTTAGCTAACGCTCTCTCTCTCTCTCTCTATATCTATATATATATATATACACACATATGTATGGTGGTGGTGGTGGTTTAGTTGCTAAGTCATATTTGAGTTTTTGCGACCTCGTGGATTGCAGCCCGCCAGGCTCCTCTGTCCATGGGGTTTCCTGGGCAAGAATACTGAAGTGGGTTGTCATTTCCTTCTCCAGGGGATCTTCCTGACCCAGGGATTCAACCTGGGTCTTCTGCATTGCAGGTGGATTCTTCACCAAGTGAGCCAACAGTGAAGCCATATATATATATAGAATATCATATATAATCTATACACAAACTGCACATGCTATTTACACACGCTACTTGATAATAATTATAAATAACCAAATCTACTTGGCTTTCAGAAGAAACAACAGAGCACTAAATCTTGATCTAAGAGACAGATGAGATAGAAGATAGACTGTGTCTGTGTGTACACGTATATGTGTAGTCTAATCCTGAAAGTAGTTTTCTAAAAAGACAAAATACACACTTCCTGAGTCCTCTGTAAAATGAGAAACTTAACCAGGACTTCACTAATGCCTTTAAGAAATTAAAGCTGTGAAAAGCCAGACATGGAAACCCCTTGGAATCAGGAGCGCCTCATCCGTCCCTCCACGCGTATCTGCCTGGCTCATTGCTACTGTATAACCTGACCCGCCTTCATGCTTTGGGGCTGGGCTTAGCATGGAGCCATACATCACCCACTAGACAGTTACAGGAGACGCTGCAAGTCGCTTATTCCAAAGAGGGACTCAAGGACAGTGATCACGCTGGGAAACCAAAGTCACAGCACGGTCTTTTCTAGGAATGATCCTTCCCAAGCCACACCTGAGCAACTTCCAGCTGACTTTAAAGTAAGCTATCGGAAAGCAGTAAGGAATCTGAGCTAGCTCAAGCTTGTAAAATTTCCCACCCTTTGATCTTGAAAAGGGACTGTGTTTTGGAGAACTTTGCTTTCATATCCAATAAAATGCCGGTTATTCATCAATTAAATGCACAGGAAAATGGAACTGTGAAAATACAATCATTCTTAACTAACAAATGCCAGCTTAATTCAGTTGCACCGAATCAAGATCTTTTGTTTATTTTCAGGCAAGAATTTCTAATGACAATTCTACAGTTTAAATCCCTATAAAAATGGATCAGAGATGTAAATATTTTAAGAATAAAAACTTTGAAATACTGGATGAAAAATCTAAATGAATTTCTCTATATAAGTTGATACAGGTTAAGTGCAGAAAACTCAAAATCCACAGTCATAAGGAAAAAGATAAGCTTGATTTCACAAGAAGGGTTTTGCATTGCAAAAATAGCAAATTTATACTGCCTTGATATAAAAAGTATTCTCCTTTGTAGTAATATTCCTTGGCTTTTAAAAAATAATTTTTTAACATTTTTAATTGGAGGATAATTGCTTTATAATATTGTGTTAGTTTCTGCCATCCATCCACACGAATCAGCCATAGATATACATATGTCCGTCCCTCGTGAGCCTCCCTCCCACCTCCCACCCTTTCCCCCCTCTAGGTGGTCACAGAGCACCGGATCTGAGCTGCCTGCATCATAGTGCAAATTTCCACTGGTGGTCTTTCATATGTGGGGAGGCGTAAGTTTCGGGGCTACTCTCTCAATTCATCCTTCCCTCTCCTCCCACTCTGTGTTCACAAGTCTCTTCTCTATGTCTCTGTCTCCATTGCTGTCCTGCAAACAGGTTCACCTAAGTGTTCAGTTCAGGTCAGTTCAGTCGCTCAGTCGTGTCCGACTCTGTGACCCAATGGACCACAACACACCAGGCCTCCATGCAGAAAACTCAAAATCCACAGTCATAAGGAAAAAGATAAGCTTGATTTCACAAGAAGGGTTTTGCATTGCAAAAATAGCAAATTTATACTGCCTTGATATAAAAAGTATTCTCCTTTGTAGTAATATTCCTTGGCTTTTAAAAAATAATTTTTTAACATTTTTAATTGGAGGATAATTGCTTTATAATATTGTGTTAGTTTCTGCCATCCATCCACACGAATCAGCCATAGATATACATATGTCCGTCCCTCGTGAGCCTCCCTCCCACCTCCCACCCTTTCCCCCCTCTAGGTGGTCACAGAGCACCGGATCTGAGCTGCCTGCATCATAGTGCAAATTTCCACTGGTGGTCTTTCATATGTGGGGAGGCGTAAGTTTCGGGGCTACTCTCTCAATTCATCCTTCCCTCTCCTCCCACTCTGTGTTCACAAGTCTCTTCTCTATGTCTCTGTCTCCATTGCTGTCCTGCAAACAGGTTCACCTAAGTGTTCAGTTCAGGTCAGTTCAGTCGCTCAGTCGTGTCCGACTCTGTGACCCAATGGACCACAACACACCAGGCCTCCCTGTCCATCACCAACTCCTGGAGTTTACTCAAACTCACGTCCACCAAACATCTCCTCCTCTGTCGTCCCCTTCTCCTCCTGCCCTCAATCTTCCCAGCATCAGGGTCTTTTCCAGTGAGTCAGCTCTTTGCATCAGGCGGCCAATACACTTAAGTGTGTTTGTGTGATGCTAGTGTAGACACTTCTGATTCAGATTTTCATAGTGTGTCTTTATCGTCTATTTCAGCCTGTTTGCTTTTGTATACACAGTAAGTATCTTGTAACAGTATACAGTCAGTTCTTGAATTTTATCCTGTCATTTGGTCAGGTGTTCAGTCCATTTGCCTTTAATTTAATTACTGACATTTGATTTAAGACTGTCACTCTGCTCTTTGTTGTCAGTGTATTTTTCATCTCTTCTTTATTCCCCTGTATGCATATGTGTAGGTGTTTATCGGACATTTTTATATTTCACTTTTAATTTATCTGGTGGCGTTATAGATTTCTCTTTTTTTTATTTGGCTGCACTGGGTCTTCACTGCAGCACTCGGGATCTTTAGCTGTGGCATGTGGCATCTAGCTCCCTGACCAGGGCCACCCCTCGCTGGGAGCATGGGGTCTTAGCCACTGGAGCACCAGGAAGTTCCTGTAGATAGCTGTTGGCATGATTTTCAGTGGTTATTCTAAGTTCAGCGATACACAACAGAGAAAAGCAAGTATGAATTCTTTACAATGTGGCATTCTAGAGCCTCATGCTATTTTGTATATTCTAAGTCTAAATAATAACTGATGGCTAAATGGAGAACTTATCCCAGGGCTTTAAAAATGTTGTATATGGATGAATTTCAGTAAGTATAACTCTTGAAATAAAAATGGAGCTGTCAACACACAAACATAAAGAGCCTCCCTTCTTCAAATAGTTACGTGAACTCTCATCTCTGTGTCATTCCACCTTTGGGATGAAATTCTGAGTTTAAAATTTTAATGAGCCTTTAATTAACAACATCTTTAAAAAGTTTCTAAAGGAGTCGTATGAAATGTAATAAATCTTAGACGTGAATCACAATGCATTGTTGGAACATTTGCAATTCTAACTTTGTTTTCTAAGCAATGTCTCCTTTTAAAAATACCCAGCAATGTCATCCAATTGTTTTTAAACTGAATACATAGCTGAGTCATGACAAAAATCCCCACAGTTTTATTGTAATGTGTATTTTAATTTAGTGGCTTATATATATTTTAGGTATATGGGAGATAGGACTTCATCCTCAAAGCTCATCAATTAAGTGATTCAGTTGTAAATAGAGATAATCATACCTAATAGCTAATCTCCTTTTTTATCTACAAGATCTCATTGCTATCGGGGAAGGTGGAGACATACCTGGCTAAAAAACATATATATATCTGCATTTCTCATTATCCTGTGGAAACATGGTAGCCCTGTGACTAAGTTCTGATAAATGAAATATGATAAGTTGTTTGGTGAAGGTCTGGAAAAATCTTAAAATTGGGGAGGGAGGGGCATTTTCAGGTTGTGTGCTGCCTCTTTGTCCTGCCTGGAATACAGTCATGATGGCTGGAGCCCTGGAAGCCATTTTGAGAGCACAAGAATGAGCGGGATCCCTGGAGAATGGCAAAGAAGGAAGGTGGAAGATGTCTGAAGCCTGGATGATTTTCTGGAAACATTTTACCTTACCAGGCCTGACTGGCCTCTTGCAGATGATTTTTACATCAAAGCAAAACAAGAGTTCCATTTAGTCTGGCTAGAGTGTGCAAACTCTCAGCTCATCCTCAACATGACTTTGCAAGGAAAATTGGTCAAAATTCAAAATAAATGTATGAGACGTGAAAAGCTCTTGCAGCCTGGGAAGTGGCATGTGGGGCTGGGAGCAGGTGACGAAGGCACACCCAAGCTCTGCCTCACTCACTCTGTCAGACTGGACCAAAGGGAAATTGCCAGTTCGCACCTGCATTGCGCCACCAAGAAGATGATGATGGGGTTGCCAGTTCGCCCAACCCTGACTCAAGCGTTCGTTGAGTGTCCAGCCTATGCAGCACTGTGCGTGGAGTCTGGAGATCCAGTGACAAGCAGTGGCATGCCAGCCCTGCTGTCCTGCCACTCGGGCTTAGAGCCCAACCTGTGTTGGCAAAGAGAAGACACTGAAAACATCATTTTATTCCTGGGTTGGAGAGATACTTCCTAGGCTTGATTCACTGAGGAGGGAAGGAAGAAAGAAGAGATACAAAACAGGGGTGGGTTGGGGAGGAAGGTTCTACTCATCTGCCTGGAGACAATAACTTTTGAATTCTGGTTTCCCTCATAGCTCAGTCAGTAAAGAATCTGCCTGTAATGCAGGAGGCCTGGGTTTGGTTCCTGGGTCAGAAAGATCCCCTGGAGAAGGAAACCCACTCCAGTATTCTTGCCTGGAGAGACCCATGGACAGAGGAGCCTGGCGGGCTATAGTCTATGGGGTCACAAGAGTCAGACATGACTTAGTGGCCAAACTACCACCACCACCACCACCCCACTCCAACTACACACTCACACACAACACACACACACACACGTACACATGCATGCTCACACACCATCTGGGGTGGCTCAGCCCAGTAGAGCTGTATGGGTTTAACCACTTAGAGCTCTTGGCTTGTACCTTAGCTAGCAATTTGCATGTAACCAGAGCAAACTAGTTGTTGCTCCTTAGCCTCCTAACCCAGTATTTACCTACAAAGCAAATATTATTTACTGATACTTTTCAGCTGAAACCTAATGCCCGTAGGAACGGGTGCCAAGGCTGGGGCAGACTCATCTTTGAAGGGCTCCAGCTTTCATTTTGCAAATACATTTATTGGCTTTTTTCCTCAGGCCCAGACACCTTTAAGCACCAGAGATTTCTCTCTCTTTCAAGGAGATTTCTTTCATGGAAACAGTTCTCCAGTCTCTCTGGAAGTCAACGATACTGGAGATTCTCGTTCGTGAGAACATTTCAAAGCACATTTCAATCCTTAGTATCAGACTCTTGCTCTTCCTTGAAATGTCACATCAAGTCAATAGTGTGAAAGGTGACAGAAGTTTGCACCAACATTCTCAGTCTCCGCCCTTGCCTTAGAGAATGCCAGGACGTGAGGAAAACTGGGTGTGAACAGCAGCTTGGGTCCAGACAGGATGAAGGCGGCAGAAGCAATGGCATTGCATCCACTTCCTCGAGGACCTTAAAGACACAGGTTCATTGTGCAACTTAAATTCTCAAATCCTGTCCAGCACTAGGCTTTGCTCATTTTAGGGATCTTGAGAATCAAACACGTGAAGAAAGCCAGCTAAGCCACTCTTCAACATAAGCTAAGCCCTTCCTGTGTGTCTCCCCCTTCAAGCCTGCCTGAAGCTGGAGATACTGACCTCTTGGTCTGGGAGAGAAGACTAGAGGTCCAGATGGTCTGAACTTCCCACCATTTTGTCAGTTACTCCACTTGGTCAAAACCATGTTATTCCTGCACTTGCCAACCCCCTCAATCCTGAACCCCAACCTGGCCACCATTTAAAATATAACATGGAGACCGTCTCAGCCACGCAAGCCCTGGATGGGGGTCAGGAGACCGTAGTCTAGTTCTAGGTCTGCCATCCATGACTGGAATCAAAAACTGCCTTCTCTGGGTCTTATTTATAAAACTAAGAGGCCTGAGCAATGTTATCTGTACATTCCCTTCATCTGTGAAGGCTGTCACCTGGTGGACAAAATTAAGAAGCATCTCTGAATTACGGCCCCAAGTGAGTCTTCTTTAAAAACAGAGCTGGGAAGAGATGAAGGAGTAGGAAAGTGGGGAGGTGGGGTCCCTAGGGGACCAGGGAGCCTCACCTCCCTGAAGCAGAGCGGAACTTCCCATGGGAATTGTGTCCAAGGATGCTACACAGCTGCCGTCCCTCCCTGCGATGGAAGGAGGGCTCCGGATCAGAGGCCTCCTTGCCTGCAAGCTGGCAGTGGACCAGACCCTCCCATGAGCATCCCTCCAGGCCAAAGGCTGTGTAAGCCTGCCAGGGAATCACCCAGTGTTTTTCAGAGATACCTTGAACGTGATCTTTGGAAAGCTGGAGGCTCGGGACAAGCATTCATTTAGTCTAAAGCAACAGTTAGGGGATTTTTGTTGTTATTTTGTTTCTTTTTGTTTTCCCCAAAGTTCATTTTGCACAGAAACTGGTGCTGTTCATCGGAAGAAAAAAAGGCAGTCTTGGGAAATTTTTCTTCTTACGGATTTTGTCCAAAGGCCAAATCACACTTGAAATTGCTGAAAGGGTGTGTTTTTCCACTAGAGGAATTGGCAGTTTCCCCAGAAACATAGAAACATTTATGAACTCGACGGGAAACTAAACTTGAAAAGCAAAACTCTGCGGTTCCCTCCTGCCATGTAGATGGTGCCGTGGGGAGAGGCACTTCAGATCAAGGGCTTTTACCCCAGGCATCACTCCACCTGGGTCCACGGGTGGAGCCCAGCCCAGCCCAGCCCAGCTCCACCCTGGGTACAGCAACAGCAGGGGGTGATGGTGACCTGAGTTCTGGCAGGCTTGGGGCCAACTCTGGTGCCTGCTCTGGCTTGGGGAAGGGCAAGTAGGCACCCTGGATTTGCACAGTGATGGGGCAGGGCAGCAAGAACCCAAGGCACTGGGGGAGGAATGCTGGTTTAGTCCTGGCTGAGAGCCTTTTCAAGAGGGCTATTGGGGCCTTAAATGCTTCCTTATCACTCAGGACAGGAAGTGCTCCAGGACTAGCGAGGGAATTGGTCACCTTAATGAATGCTGTTCCCACTCGCAGGGAGCAAAGACTTCCCACTCCCATGCCTGCCTGCCATGTGTCAGCAGAAAACGAATGCACATGGCAGCTTGTCAATTCAAGAAAAAACCACCTCTTATAATCAGTTAGACTCACGGTCCTGCAGCATTCCACTCCTGCCAAAGTGCATTTTAACTAGCACTTCAAAATAATTATTTTTATGGGACTTTCCTGGTGAGCCAGTGGTTAAGACTTCACCTTCCAATGTAGAGAGTGCAGGTTCAATCCCTGGATGAGGAGCTAAAAGTCCACATGCCTCCAGGCCAGGAAAACCCAAAGCATTAAAAACAAAAAAGAAAAGAAAAAGAAGAAGCAACATTGTAACAAATTCAGTAAAGACTAAAAATCAGTTCAGTTCAGTCCCTCAGTCCTGTCAGACTCTTTGTGACCCCATTAACCGCAACATGCCAGGCCTCCCTGTCTATCACTAACTCCCTGAGTTCACTCAAACTCATGTCCATTGAGTTGGTGATGCCATCCAACCATCTCATCCTCTGTCGTCCCCTTCTCCTCCTGCCTTCAATCTTTCCCAGCATCGGGGTCTTTTCAAATGAGTCAGCTCTTCACATCTGGTCCACATCAAAACAACCAATTTCTGATTCTAGGGTCTATTGCAATGGCTTCTCAGGATGAACTGCTTGAGGCGACGTTACCAAGCTGATGCTAAGGACAAAGGAGCCCTGCAAGGAGCTTCCACCAAGCCACCCCGCCCCGACCAGGTCTTCTGAAAAACGAGGTGCCGGAAGGGTCATTCACTCGAGGCGGGGTGGTTTTCCCCTCTGATATTATGCCATTCTCACCTCAGCCTCCCTACACCCTCTTCATCACCTTGGCTGACTCCCCCTCTTGCTCTAGAATGCTCTTTTCTGGAATTTAATTCATAAGTGAAATTTTATCTCATTAATCACATGGCATCCAGTCAAGTGTCAGCTTGCAAATAACAGAAAGAAAACCTCATAGCCTCACACTTTCAGGAAATATCATCGATTCCTTTACTCTGAGTTTCCACCAAACCACTTGACACTCTGTGAAGTGCTCTTTGTAGAATAGGGTTTTAACAAAATTATCCACAAGACTTTTTATGCATTACGATGGTGTGATACATTCACGGTAGAAAAAGAACAGGTATTGGAGCCAGTACCTTCTGGGTTCAAATCCATTCCACTTCAAAATTTACTATGTGACCTTGGATGTGTTGACCTGAAGTGAACAGACAGCCAGATATTCTTGAGCAAAGATGGGTCTATTCAGAGTCAGCAGAGAACTACAATTTGGAGTCTGCAACCATGGTGAGCCACGTGCAAGTCGCTGAACAGCAAAGAAAGGAGATACTTTCATAGCGGGGACAAGGAAGTCAGGAGTGAACAAGGAATCTGTGACTTTTCATTGGCTGAGTCCTTGTCAGGCCCAAAGAGAAGTCTTTCTTCTGTTGGTGGTTAGTGTATGTTGATTACTTTTAGACAAAGTGAACTATGGTCCCTCAGGACCCCAGCCATTCATTCCCACCCCCAAACACACACAGGGATCAGGGAACTGTCCAAGAGGCCGTGGTGCTGAAGGGCATTGGGTGACCGCCCAATGTGGCAACCTCATCTGGGCACTCGAACCTCCTGCATACACCAGCAAGTCCCACTCTCTGCACCAGTGCCATTCTGGCCCCAAATCCCCTTTCAGCTCCACCTCTATTGGTAAATTCTGGTGTTTCTTGCAAGGCAGGTTTCAGGGGCCGCTTCTCCTGGGGCCTTTCCCAACTCCTCTGATATGGTTAGCCACTCTTTCTGTTCCTTTGCTCTCAGACTGGTCACAGTGCATGACCATTTGATGAATACCCATCCCCCCTCCTCCCGCCCCAGTTAAATTTTCAGCTCCTCGATGGTAGGAATTGAAACATGTTTATGTGCATGTCTGCCTCACCTGACAACGCCCAACAGACAGTGAATGATAAAGCCAGTGGGGTCACTGAGCCCTTACAGCGTGTTAGACGCCATGACACAGGGCTTGTGGTATGATATTGGCGTCTCCCAAAAGCCTGCAGAGGCTGAAATTATAAACCACACTTTTCCAATAAGGAGATTGAGGCTCAGAAGGGTCAAATAATCTCAAAGTTACAGAAGTAATACTTGGTAGAACCTATAGTAAGTGTAGCCCACGTCATGCTAAAGACCACGGCCTTTAGGCAGAACTGAACGGTCTCTCAAGATTACACCTGTGTATCTATTTTCCTAAAATCTCTCTCTTCTTCCTTCCTGCTGCTCCTGCTTTTTTTCCTCTGAGGTTTCTGCAAGCTTGGGCAGAGGCTTTGGGGTCTTGTGTTGGGTCTTGGCTTTTTCTTAAGGTTGACATCATCTACGATGTACGACAAATGGTTCCTTTGTTTTTTCTTGGACCAAATTCATGCTTC
The DNA here is from genome assembly GCA_006410675.1 of Oreotragus oreotragus. Lineage (NCBI taxonomy): Eukaryota > Metazoa > Chordata > Mammalia > Artiodactyla > Bovidae > Oreotragus > Oreotragus oreotragus. The sequence continues at coordinate 105,493 of SJYX01021749.1, forward strand.
TTCAGTACAGAATGTGCTGACCTTTCACCTTGGCCCGGCTGCTAAGCTAGACTTTACATGGACTTTTGAGTGACCATCGTTTTTTTTTTGTTTTTTCCCTTTGGCAAAATTTCTGAGCTTTTCTGAATCTAAGATGAATACTCTGCGTGAGTTCTTTGGTGGATTTTGTAAGTGCAATGTCAGGTCAAAATAACCGCTTGGAAATAACCCTCTGGACACTTTGGGGAGTGGCCTGAGCAAAACCAAGGCTGTACTGCAGAGATGTGTAAGCTCATCTGGTTGCCACGGTAACAGCATTGAGCTTCTGACACAGCCTACAGCCTGGTAAACACCGATATGTTGTCTCATTTCCAGTGAAAAAACAAAACAGCATTCGTAAATCTGTGTGCAGAACTCTGATGTGAGGCAGATCAGTCTGGCTTAATTTCTTCATCAGAGTGTTTCTCTGGGGACTAGAATATTAGGCTGTCCAACACCGGAGCTTTCCTTCAATGACGTTGGAGTTGATGCTGAACCTTCTGTAGTTTTTCTCTTTCCACCCCAATTCCCAGAGCTCCTGGATGAAAATGAATTGACCGCCCAGTCACTTACCTGGGACATAATATTTGTTATCGAACAGAGAACCTAATTTCCTTTCGATTGTGTTTGGCAGATAGGAAGCAACTTGAAGGATTTACAGTAAATATTACTTTTATGCTGGTGAGAATAACACCACCACACCTGCCTTCGCTGACATTCTAAACAGCTGAGCAACCCCTTCCTTGTTGAGTGTCAATACAGTGGCAAAGCACAGGGGCGCTTCCCAAGGTCACCTCCAGTGGGCATCACTAGGACCGCAGCTTCCAAAGGCGGTGCTCTGACCACTTGGCTAGTGAAAAAGAAAAGAGGGTTGTTTGTTTGTTTTTTTTTTTCATTCTCGAAACTCCCACGGGATTCCTTCCTGAAGATTTGGGGGAATAAACCCGGAAGTGGACTGGAATGGGGGAGGGAGAGAAACAGTGGATGAGACGGGATCATAATTGTGGCTGTTCTGTGGTTACTCTGAGAGAGGAGGGTGTTGGGAATCCATTGAGTCTGGATGCCAGCGGATGGGAAGATGTGCAAAGCAAACAGCCTAGTCAGAGCCCTGGGCCTCCACGGGGGACTGAGGAGGGTTCATCTGAGGCTCCTGGGAAGACTTCCTGCCTCTCTCCCTGTGACGACTTCTGCCCAGCACTGGCCATGTGCCCCACCTCCTCCTTTCCCTCTGCAAACTCCGAAGCAGGGTCTTGGAACCTTACTGCTCAGCCTGTGAGTCTTTTTCCCTCCCAATCTCTGCCAGTCTCCCGGCAACCACAGAATGCTGGGCCTCCAGAACCGACTTGTCTGATGGGACAGGTTCACAGTCAGAGCTCCCCTCTGGGTGCTGTCCACCGCATCACTCCAGTGTACTCCATTATTTGGACCACGTATTTTGTTTGGACTTATTGCAAATATTGATCAAAAAAAGCTTTTTCTCCTACTGGGTAGGGATATTGCCTTCTCTGTTTATTTTCACCCTAAGCGTTAATGCCCTATTCTGCCCTCAGTAAGTCTTCTAGAGTTGATTGACAGATTGGGGGCACTTCTGCCACGACAACCATTTGGTTCTCTCCACCTGCCCTTTTGAAATGCAACCTCCACCATCCGCAGCCCTCTATTTCTTAGCCTGTGTGTGAGGGATTGTTCATCCTGTGTGTGCTTTTTTAACAGAATCTAAGTTTTTAATAAGATCCTTCTTTTTTAATTACAGCCATGAAACCTATACTCTAGGAAGAGTGTGAATAGGCATTTTTTTTTTTAATGAGGTTTGTTCCTTGCACTGAGGTTTACTCTAAGGGATTTTAAACATGCCTTTGGTTTCCTTAAGAAGGGATTAGCATGTGAGTGCTTCTTGGCCGTGGTCTAATTGATTGTCTCCTCACACAAAAGGTGCGGTTGGGAAGGAGGAACGCAGAGGCAGAGGAAGAAAGAAAATGTGCCTCCATCCGTCTCCATCTTCAGTCCAGGCAGCCTTCAGGAGCATGTGAAGGATTCCGCATGGAGGTCCGCCTGTCACATCTGCTGCAGCTTCGCCCACCCTCTGCTCCTGCCCCGAGATACATTGAAACAGCTCTGTTGCTTCACAGAGAAAGATGGAGGCCACCCAAAGCTGCCCTCGCCCTCGTGTGAGGTGACTGCAGTGCTGCAGTCCTGTCTCAGGGCTGGCGAAGCTGCCAGCTCCCAGTGCGCTCCGTCTGCCAGTGCCGCATGCGATGGTTACGTGGAGACCCCAGGCCAAGCTGAGCAGCCTTTGCGTAACAGGGTCTGGTTCCATGAGAGAGCCCCATCTCATTATCAGGATGACAGTGACCGTAGCCACTGAGAGAGTTCACGCTGCCCAGTGATTCTGGGAAGAGCTGGTGTGCAAAGACAGTCTTTGGAAAAGAGCTAAGGCTCACCAGTTCTGGAACAGCTGAAAATCTGCTGCTCTGCCGTGGACCCATGAGAGAGGACGACCCTCGGAAGCAGTGGGCGCACCTGCACATCCGGAGGAGCCTGGTGCGAAGTGTAGGTTCATAATTCTGATGGGCACGCGGTTGAGACAGTCTTCACCTTTGAAGATGGGGATTTGTACAGGTAACTATCCACCCACCAAAGAACAGGGGGACACATAGGCCCTTTCCCGGGGTCCTGCTGGCTTGTGGCCTCAACGCTCACTGCACTGTCCCGTCCACACTTCAGACTCCAACCGTCTGGAATGACTCCTGTTCCTGGACCCACATCTATTCTTGCAGAATTCCATGCCTTCGTGCGTGGTATGCCTGCTTCCCCCAATGCCTTTCCTTTCCTCCAACAATGAGTTCCCATCCGTCAAGACCCAGCTTGAGTTTCACCTCCTGTAAAAAGCCTTCCCTGACTCCAACCCAAGCAGGGTTTATGTTTCTCTTCTCTGTAACCCTATGGGATTTGGTATCCTGTCACATTTATAGCACTTACCAAGCAGAACTATTTATTCATAGGACTGCTTTCCCAGTCCTTTAATGTCCCAGCAAATACTAGTATCTTACGAGCTTTTCATCCAAGGTATCAGCTCAGTTCAGTTCAGTTGTTCAGTCATGTCTGACTTTTTGTGACACCGTGGACTGCAGCACACCAGGCCTCCCTGTCCATCACCAAGTCCCGGAGTTTACTCAAACTCATGTCCATTGAGTCAGTGATTCCATCCAACCATCTCATCCTCTGTCATCCCCTTCTCCTCCCGCCTTCAATCTTTCCCAGTATCAGGGCCTTTTCAAATGAGTCAGCTCTTTGCATCAGGTCGCCAAAGGATTAGAATTTCAGCTTCAACATCAATCCTTCTGATGAACATTCAGGACTGATTTCCTTTAAGATGGACTGGTCTGATCTCCTTGCAGTCCAAGGGACTCTCAAAAGTCTTCTCCAATACCACAGTTCAAAAGCATCAATTCTTCAGTGCTCAGCTTTCCTTAGTCCAACTCTCACATCCATACATGACCACTGGACAAACCATAGCTTTGATTAGACAAACCTTTGTTGGCAAAGTAACATCTCTGCTTTTTAATATGCTGTCTAGGTTGCTCATAACTTTTCTTCCAAGGAGCAAGCATCTTTTAATTTCATGGCTGCAGTCACCATCTGCAGCGTTTTAGAGCCCCCCAAAATAAAATTTGCCACTGTTTCTATTGTTTCCCCATCTATTTGCCATGAAGTTATGGGACCAAATGGCATGATCTTAGTTTTCTAAATGTTGAGTTTTAAGCCAACTTTTTCACTCTCCTCTTTCACTTTCATCAAGAGGCTCTTTAGTTCTTCACTTTCTGTCATAAGGGTGGTGTCATCTGCATATCTGAGGTTATTGATATTTCTCCCGGCAATCTTGATTCCAGCTTGGGCTTCATCCAGCCCAGCACTTCACATGATGTACTCTGCATATAAGTTAAATAAGTAGGGTGACAATATACAACCTTGATGTACTCCTTTTCCTATTTGGTTACCAGTCTGTTGTTCTATGTCCAGTTCTAACTGTTGCTTCCTGACCTGTATACAGATTTCTCAGCAGGCAGGTCAGGTGGTTTGGTATTCCCATCTCTTTCAGAATTTTCCACAGTTTGTTATGATTCACACAGTCAAAGGATTTGGCATAGTCAATAAAGCAAAAGTAGATGATTTTCTGGAACTCTCTTGCTTTTTCGATGATCCAGTGGATGTGACAATTTGATCTCTGGGTCCTCTGCCTTTTCTAAATCCAGCTTGAAAATCTGGAAGTTCACAGTTCACGTACTGTTGAAACCTGGCTTGGAGAATTTTGAGCATTACTTTGCTAGTGTGTGAGATGAGTGCAATTGTTTGGTAGTTTCAGCATTCTTTGCTATTGCCTTTCTTTGGGATTGAATGAAAATTAACCTTTTCCAGTCATGTGGCCACTGCTGAGTTTTCCAAATTTGCTGGCATATTGACCATAGCACTTTCACAGCATCATCTTTTAGGATTTGAAATAGCTCAACTGGAATTCCATCACCTCCACTAGCTTTGTTCATAGTGATGCTTTCTAAGGCCCACTTGACTTCACATTCCAGGATGTCTGGCTCTAGGTGAGTGATCATACCATCGTGATTATCTGGGTAGTGAAGATATTTTTTGTACAGTTTTTCTGTGTATTCTTGCTACCTCTTCTTAATACCTTCTGCTTCTGTTAAGTCCATACCATTTCTGTCCTTTATCGAGCCCATCTTTGCACGAAATGTTCCCTTGGTATCTCTAATTTTCTTGAAGAGTCTCTAATCTTTTCCCCATTTTATTGTTTTCCTCTATTTCTTTGCATTGATCACTGAGGATCACTGACCAACCTAGACAGCATATTAAAAAGCAGAGACATCAATTACTTTGCCAACAAAGATCTGTCTAGTCAAAGCTATGGTTTTCCCAGTGGTCATGTATGGATGTGAGANCCCACCTTTGCATGAAATGTTCCCTTGGTATCTCTGATTTTCTTGAAGAGATCTCTAGTCTTTCCCATTCTGTTGTTTTCCTCTATTTCTTTGCATTGATTGCTGAGGAAGGCTTTCTTATCTCTTCTTGCTATTCTTTGGAACTCTGCATTCAGATGCTTATATCTTTCCTTTTCTCCTTTGCTTTTCGTTTCTCTTTTCATAGCTATTTGTAAGGCCTCCCCAGACAGCCATTTTGCTTTTTTGCATTTCTTTTCCATGGGGATGGTCTTGATCCCTGTCTCCTGTACAATGTCACAAACCTCATTCCATAATTCATCAGGCACTCTGTCCATCAGATCTAATCCCTTGAATCTAATTCTCACTTCCACTGTATAATCATAAGGGATTTGATTTAGGTCATACCTGAATGGTCTAGCGGTTTTCCCTACTTTCTTCAATTTCAGTCTGAATTTGGTAATAAGGAGTTCATGATCTGAGCCCCACATGTTACCCCTTTGGTAATCAGAAGTTTATGTCTAAGTTTGTGAGTTTGTTTTTATTTTCTAAATAAGTTCATTTGTATAATTTTTTCGAGTCTACTTATAAGTGATGTAATATGTTTGTCTTCCTCTGAATTACTTCGCTTAGTGTGAGACTCTCTAGGTTCGCCCAGTGTTGCTGCACATGGCATTATTTTGTTCTTTTTTATGGCTGAGTAGTACTCCCGTGTGTGTATGTACCACGTCTTCTTCATTCCTTCTTGTGTTGATGGATTCTAGGTTGCTTTACTGTCATTGCTGGTGTAAGTCATGCTGCAGTGACCTTTGGGTGCATGTGTCTTTGAAGTATATTGTTTTCTGGATATATGCCCAAGACTGGATTGCTATAGCTCTATTTTTAGTTTTAAAAGAAATCCCCACTGTTCTCCATAGTGGCTGCACCAATTTACATTCACATCAACACTGTAGGTGGGTTCCCTTTTCTTCATACTATCTCCATAATTTATTGTTTGTAAATGTTGGCCGTACTGACCAGTGTGAGGCGATACCTCATTGTATTTCTGGTTTGCATTTCTTTAATAATTAGCAATAGTGAGCACCTTTTCATGTGTTTTTTGGCTATCTGTGTGTTTTCTTTGGAGAAATGTCCATATAGATCTTCTGATCCCCCTTTTTTTATTGGTTTGTTTGTTCCTTTATATAGAACTGCATGAACTATTTGTATATTTTAGACATTAATCCCTTTTAGGTCACATAATTTGCCAATATTTTCTCTCATTCTGTAAATTGTCTCTTTGTTTATGGTTTTGTTTGCTGTGCAAAAGCTTTAAAGTTAAGTCTCATTTGTTTATTTTTGTTTTTATTTTCATTTCTCTAGGAGGTAGATCCAAAAAGATACTGCTGAGATTTTTTTTTTTTTTTGCCTTTTTTTTTTAAATAAGAGTGTTTTTCCTGTGATTTCCTCTGACAGTTTTATAGTATCTGGTCTTATATTTATGTCTTTAATCCATTTTGAGTTTATTTTTGTGTATCATATTAGAGACTGTTCTAATTTTTTTTTTACATGTAGTTCTCCAGTTTGCCCAGCACCACTTATTGAAGAGACTATCTCTTCTCCATTGTATATTCTTGCTTCTTTTGTCATAGATTAATTGACCTTAGATGCATAGGTTTATTTCTGGACTTCCTGTTTCATTGGTCTGTAAGTCTGTCATTGTGCCAATATCATACTATTTTGATTACTGAAGCTTTTTAATATAGTCTGAGATCAGGAAGCCTGATTCCTTCAGTTCCGTTTTTCTTACAAAAGAGTACTTTGACTATTCAGGTCTTTTGTGTTTCCATACAAATTTTAAGTTTTTTTAATTCTAGATCTGCAAAAAAATTAAAAAGGCATTGGTGATTTGAGAGGGATTGAACTGAATCTATAGATTGCCTTGGGTAATATGGTCATTTTGACAATATTGATTCTTCCGTTACAAGAACATTTTACATCTTTCCGTCTGTGTAATCTCCAGTTTCTTTAAACTCATTAATGAGCTCTAATAGTTTTCTGGTAGAATCTTTAAGATTTTCTATGTATAGGATCATTTCATCTGCTAACAGTAACAGTTTTACCTCTTCCTTTTGAATTTGTATTCCTTTTATTTCTTTTTCTTCTCTGATTCCCATCGCTAGGACTTCCAGAACTATGTTGAATAAAAGGAGTGAGAATGGACATAACTGTCTTGTTCCAGATCTTAGAGGAAATGCTTTCAGCTTTTCAACATTGAGTGTGATGTTAGCAGTGGGTATATGGCTTGTATACCATATATGGCCTTTATTGTACTGAGACGTATTCCTTCTATGCTTACTTTCTTGAGAGCTTTTATCATAAATAAGTGTTAAATTTTGTCAAAACATTTTTCTGCATCTATTGACATCATATAGGTATTTTATTTTTAAAAAATTAAAGTGTAGTTGATTTACATTGGTGCATTAGTTTCTGCTCTACAGCAAAGTGACTCAGTTATACAAATAAGCACATTCTTTTCCATATTCTTTTCCATTATGGTTTATCACAGGGGATTAGATATCATTATCTATACTAGACAGCAGAATCTTGTTNAAATTAAAGTGTAGTTGATTTACATTGGTGCATTAGTTTCTGCTCTACAGCAAAGTGACTCAGTTATACAAATAAGCACATTCTTTTCCATATTCTTTTCCATTATGGTTTATCACAGGGGATTAGATATCATTATCTATACTAGACAGCAGAATCTTGTTTATCCATTCTATGTATGCCAGTTTGCATCTGCAAATCCCAAAGTCCTGGTGCATCCAGTCTATTCTCTATATCCATGATTCTGTTTCTGTTTGATAGGTTCATTGTCATATTTTAAACTCCACATATAAGTGATATCACGTAGTGTTTGTCTTTCCCTTCTGACTTCAGTTAGTATGGTCATCTCTAGCTGCATCCATGTTGCTGCAAATGGCATTATTTCATTCTTATCTGTGGCAAAGTAGTATTCCATTGTATATATGGACCACGTCTTTATCCATTCAGCTGCTGATGAACATTTAGACTGCACCCATGTCTTGACTATTGTAAACGGTGCTGCTGTGAATATTGATGTGCATATATTTTCAAAGTGTGGTTTTCTTCAGATATATGCCCAGGAGTGGGATTACTGGATCATATAGTAGCTCTCTTTTTACTTTTCTGAAGAACCTCTATACTCTTTTCTATGGTGACTGTACCAATTTATTGTAACAACAGTGTGGAAGAGTTCTCTTTTTTTTCATACCCTCTCCAGCATCTGTTGTTCGTAATGATGGTCATTCTGACTGTTGTGAGATGGTAACTCATTGTAGTTTTGGTTTACATTTCTCTAGTAATGAGTGATGTTGAGCATCTTTTCATGTGCCCAAATTGGGCATCTGCATGTCGTCTTTGGAGAAACGTCTATTTGGTCTTCTGTCCAGTTTTCAATTTGGTTGTTTGCTTCTTGGTTTTAGAATCATATGAGCTGCCTGTAGATTTTATAAATTAAGCCCTTGTTTCCTTGGAAGAAAAGTTATGACCAACCTAGATAGTATATTCAAAAGCAGAGACATTACTTCGCTGACTAAGGTCCATCTAGTCAAGGCTATGGTTATTCCTGTGGTCATGTATGGATGTGAGAGTTGAACTGTGAAGAAGGCTGAGCACCAAAGAATTGATGCTTTTGAACTGTATTGTTGGAGAAGACTCTTGAGAGTCCCCTGGACTGCAAGAAGATCCAACCAATCCATTCTGAAGGAGATCAACCCTGGGATTTCTTTGGAAGGACTGATGCTACAGCTGAAACTCCAGTACTTTGCCCACCTCATGAGAAGAGTTGACTCATTGGAGAAGACTCTGATGCTGGGAGGGATTGGGGGCAGGAGGAGAAGGGGATGACCAAGGATGAGATGGCTGGATGGCATCACCGACTCGATGGACGTGAGTCTGAGTGAACTCCGGGAGATGGTGATGAACAGGGAGGCCTGGCGTGCTNAAGCAGAGACATTACTTCGCTGACTAAGGTCCATCTAGTCAAGGCTATGGTTATTCCTGTGGTCATGTATGGATGTGAGAGTTGAACTGTGAAGAAGGCTGAGCACCAAAGAATTGATGCTTTTGAACTGTATTGTTGGAGAAGACTCTTGAGAGTCCCCTGGACTGCAAGAAGATCCAACCAATCCATTCTGAAGGAGATCAACCCTGGGATTTCTTTGGAAGGACTGATGCTACAGCTGAAACTCCAGTACTTTGCCCACCTCATGAGAAGAGTTGACTCATTGGAGAAGACTCTGATGCTGGGAGGGATTGGGGGCAGGAGGAGAAGGGGATGACCAAGGATGAGATGGCTGGATGGCATCACCGACTCGATGGACGTGAGTCTGAGTGAACTCCGGGAGATGGTGATGAACAGGGAGGCCTGGCGTGCTGCGATTCATGGGGTCGCAAAGAGTCGGACACGACTGAGCGAATGAACTGAACTGAACTGAAGCCCTTGTTTGTCACATCTTCTGCAAATATTTTATCCTATTTTGTAGGTTGTCTTTTCTTTTTGTTTATTGTTTCCTTTGCTATGCAAAACCCTTTAAGTTTGATTAGCTCCCCCCACTTTTTTTAAAATTTCTATTGCCTTGTGAGACTGACCTAAGAAAACATTGGCACAGTTAATATCAGAGAATGTTTGCCTGTGTTCTTTTCTAGGAATTATATGGTGTCATGACTTGCATTTAAGTCTTCAAGCATTTTGAGTTTATGTCTGTGTATGGTGAGAGGATTTAACTTCATCGATTCATGTGTGGCTTTTCAACTTTCCCAACACTACTTGCTGAAGGGACTGTCTTTTTCCCCTTGTATATTCTTGCCTTCTTTGTCAAAGATTAATCAATCATAGATGTGTTTATTTCTGAGCTCACTATTCTGATCCATTGATCCACATATCTGTGTGCCAATATCTTGCTGTTTTGTATTTACAGTAGCTTTTTAGTATTGTCTGAAGTCTGGAAGGGTTTTACCTCCTGCTTTGTTCTTTTTCTTCAGGATTTCTTTGGCAATTCTGGGTCTTTTATGGTTCTATACGAATTTTAAGATACTTTGTTTTAGTTCCATGAAAAATATCGTGGGTTATTTGATAGGGATCATGTTAAATCTGTAATTGCTTTTGGTAGCGTGGTCATTTTAATAGTGTTAATTCTTCCAATCCAAAAGCAAGAGTTATCTTTCCTTTTTTTGAATTGTCTTCATTTTCCTTTGTTAATGTTTTATAGTTCTCAGTGGATAAGTCTTTCACCTCTTTGGTGAGGTTCATTCCTAGCTATTTAATTTCGGGGGCTGTGATTTTAAAAGTGATATTTTTACATTCCATTTCTGATATTTCTTTGTTGATGTAAAGAAATGCAACTGATTTCTGTATGTTAATCTTGTGTCCTGCTACCTTGCTGAGTTTATCAGTTATAATAGTTTTTGTGTGGAATATTTAGAGTTTTCTGTGAAGTGAAGTGAAGTCGCTCAGTCGTGTCTGACTCTTTGTGACCCCATGGACTACGTGTAGCCTACCAGGCTCCTCTGTCCATGGGGTTTTCCAGGCGGTAGTACTGGAGTGGATTGCCATTTCCTTCTCCAGGGGATCTTCCCGACCCAGGGATTGAACCTGGGTCTCCCGCATTGTAGACAGACGCTTAACCATCTGAGCCACCAGGGAGGTTTATACAGCACCATCTCATCTGCTTATGACAATTTTACCTCTTTCCTTCCAATCTGGACACATTTTGTTTCCTTTTCTCATGTGATTGCTGTGGCTAGGACTTCAGTACTATGCTGAATAGAAGTGGTAAGAGTGAGCGTTCTTGTCCTGTTCTGGATTTAGTGGGAAAGATTTCAATTTTAACCATTGAGTATTATATTGACTGTGGATTTGTCGTAAATAGCTTTTACTATTTTGTGATATGTTCCTTCAGTACCCACTTTGGTAAGAGCTGTGATCACGAATGGATATTGAATTTTGTCAAATGTTTTTCTGTATCTGTTGAGATGATTATGTGTTTTTTGTCTTTTCTTTTTTAGATGTGGTGAACCACATTGGTTTACATATGTTGAACCATCCTTTTGAACTAGGACAGATTCCACTTGGCTGTGGTACATGATCTTTTTGTGTTGTTGGATTGGTTTGGTGATATTTTGTTGAGAATTTTTGCACCTATATTCAAATATATTGGCCTGTAATTTTCTATTTTGGGTGATGTCTTCGTCTGGTTTTAGTATCAGAGTGAGGGTGGCTTCATAGAATGTCTTTGGGAGTGCTCCCTCCTCTTTCAGCTTTTTGAAAGACTATGAAAAGAGTTAGTATAAATTCTTTGCAAGTTTGGTAGAATTCACCTATGAAGCCATCTGGTCCTGTACTTTTGTATGTAGGGAGTCCTTAAATTACAGATTATATATCACTTCTTAGTGACTGCTGCTGCTAAGTCACTTCAGTCGTGTCCGACTCTGTGTGACCCCATAGATGGCAGCCCACCAGGCTCCCCCATCCCTGGGATTCTCCAGGCAAGAATACTGGAGTGGGTTGCCATTTCCTTCTCCAATGCATGAAAGAGAAAAGTGAAAGTGAAGTCGCTCAGTCTGTCTGTTAGCGACCCCATGGACTGCAGCCCACCAGGCTACTCCGTCCATTGGATTTTCCAGGCAAGAGTACTGGGGTGGGGTGCCATTGCCTTCCCCGTCTTAGTGACTAGTCATTTCAAATTATCTAATTTCTTCTTGATTCAGTTTTGGTGGGCTGTCTGTTTCTAGACTATTGTCCATTTCTTCTCGTAGTCAAATTTGGGGGGATAAAATTGCTCATAGTGTTCCCTTATGGTTTTTTTTAATTTCTGCAGTATCAACTGTTATGTTTCTCTTTTCATTTCTTATTTTTGTTTATTTGGATTCTCTCTCTTTATTCTCTGGGAGCTTGGCCAGAGGTTTGTCAATCTTGCTTATACTTTGAAAGAGCCAGCTCTTGGTTTTATTGATTTTTTTTTTCTATTTTTTAAATCTCGATTTCCTGTCTGATCTTTATTACTTCCTTTATTCTTCTGACTTATTTGAGATTTTTCTTGTTTTTTTGAGGAATACCTGAATTGCTATGAATTTTCTCTAAGAATTGCTTATGCTGTATTCCATAGATTTTGTACAGGTATACTTTCACTGTCATCTATTTTTTTCTTTCCTCTTTGCTTTTATCATAGACCCATTGATTTCTTTGTAGCATGTCTTTTAGTCTCCATGTAATTATTTTTCCTCATTTCTTTTTCTGTGGTTAATTTGTAGTTTCATGTCATTGTGGTCAGAAAAAACGCTTGAGGTGATTTCTATGTTTTAAATTTGTTTACATTGTATTGTGCCCTCATATATTGTTGAGGGCCTAGAGACCAAGGTGAATGTGTATTCTGGGTTGTTTGGGGGGGGAAGTTGTTGGATATAATATCTTGAAAGTCTCAATTAAATCTAACTGTTCTATTATATCATTCAGAGTCTCTGTTGGCTTATTGATTTCTCTGTCTGGAAGATCTGTCCGTTGATATGAGTGGGATGTTAAAGCCTTCCGTTACTGTATTGCTATCAATTTCTCCATTTATATCTGTTTTAAAAAATGTGAAACACATGATGAACTTGCATGTCATCCTTGTGCTGCCAAAGTGATCATATGGTTTTTACTCTTCAATTTGTTCAATTTGCTAGTCTTTTTTTTTTTTTTTTTT
>SJYX01021749.1:119046-163167 GCA_006410675.1 Oreotragus oreotragus
CCATGAAGTGATGGGACCAGATGCCATGATCTTCGTTTTCTGAATGTTGAGCTTTAAGCCAACTTTTTCACTCTCCTCTTTCACTTTCATCAAGAGGCTTTTTAGCTCCTCTTCACTTTCTGCCATAAGGGTGGTGTCATCTGCATATCTGAGGTTCTTGATATTTCTCCCTGCAATCTTGATTCGAGCTTGTGCTTCCTCCAGCCCAGCGTTTCTCATGATGTACTCTGCATATAAGTTAAACAAGCAGGGTGACAATATACAGCCTTGACGTACTCCTTTTCCTATTTGGAACCAGTCTGTTATAAGGTTATAAGGTTAGGTTGTTTATTTGGTATTTTTCTTGTTTCCTGAGGTAAGATTGTATTGCCATAAACTTCCCTCTTAGAACTGCTTTTGATGCATCTCATAGTTTTTGGATTATTGTGTTTTCATTTTCAAAAAGAGACCCATTCAGAGCTGGGAAATACAGACTGAAAGTGAGGGGATGGAAAAAGGTATTCCACGCAAATGGAAATTAAAAGACAGCTGGAGTAGCAATACTCATATTAGACAAAATAGACTTGAACATAAAGACTGTTGCAAAAGGCAAAGAAGGACAATTATAAATATATACACACCCAGCACAGAATTACCTCAATATGCAAAGGAAATGTTAATAGCCATAAACGGGGAAACTGACAGTAATACAATGAAACTGGGGGATTTTAATACCCCGTTTATGCCAACAAGTAAGATTATCCAGACAGAAAATCAGTAAGGAAACACAAGCCTTAAGTGACACATTGGACAAGATAAGCTTAATTGATATTTATAGAGCATTATATTCAAAAGCAGCAGAACACACATTATTAAGTGTACATGTAATACTCTCCAGGACAGAACACATGCTGTGCCATAAGGCAAATCCCAGTATATTGAAAAAACTGAAATCATATCAAACATCTTTTCTGACCACAATGCTGTGAGATTAGAAATCAGCTGTAACTTCAAGATCAGTTACAAGAAAAAGGAAAAACAACAACAACAACAATAACAACTATATGCATGGATATTGTTTTTGTATCCATTAAGCCAGTTTGTGTTTTTGGTTGGAGCATTTAATCTGTTTAAGGAAATTTCTCTTACTGCCATTTTATTAGTTGTTTTGGATTTGTTTTGTAGATCTTTTCTTTTTCTCTTGTGTTCTAATCTTTTTTGATGATTGTTTTTAGTGTTATGTTTGGGTTGCTTTTTCTCTTGTGTGTGTGTATCTCTTATGGATTTGTGGATTTATATCTATTGGTTTGTGGTCATCATGAGGTAAATTTTGATACAGGAGTCTGTATAGGTACAAGATCATCTTAAGTTGCTGGTCTTCATTTCCAGTGCATTTCCAGTGTCTTTCACATGTACTCTTGCTTGTTTTGATGTTTGTTGTTACCAGTGAGCTTTCACATTCAGAATTTTCTTGTTTCTAGTTGTGGCCTTTTCTGTCTAGAGAAGTTCCTTTAGGATTTCTTAGAAAACTGGTTTGGAAGTGCTGAATTCTCTTAGCTTTTTCTTGTCTGTAAAGCCTTTGATTTCTCTGTCAAATCTGTGTGAGAGCCTTGCTGACTAGAAAATTCTTGCTTGTAGGTTTTTCCCTTTCATCACGTTAAATATATCATGCCACTTTTGGCCTGAAGGGTTTCTGTTGAAAAATTTGCTGATAACCTTATGGGAATTCCTTTGTATACTGTTTGTTGCCTTAATCTTGTTGCTTATACTATTTTCTCTTTGTCTTTAATTTTTGTCAGTTTGATTACTGTGTGTCTTGGTGCATTTCTCCTTGGATTTATCCTGCCTAGGATTCACTGCATTTCCTGGGCTTGGGTGACTATTTCCTTTCCCATATTAGGGAAGTTTTCAGCTATTATCTCTTCAAATATTTTCTCAAGTCCTTTCTCTCTCTCTGCTCCTCTGGGAACCCTATAATACCAATGTTGATGTGTTTGATATTGTCGCAGAGGTCTCTGAGACTCTTCATTTCTTTTCATTCTTTTTTCTTTATTCTGCTCTGTGGCATTGATTTCCACCATTCTTTTTTCCCACTCATCTATTCTACTGCTTCACTTATTCTCCTATTCTTTCGGGTGTGTTTTTCATTTTCATTATTCAGTTGTTCAGCTGATTGGCTTTTATAGCATCTAGCTCTTTGTTAATAATTTCTTGTATCTCCTCACTCTGTGCCTCCATTCTTTCTCTGAGATCTTGGATCATCTTCACTATCATTACTCTGAATACCTAAAAAGGTCTCTGATTTCCTTTTTAGATAGATTGCCTGTCTCCATTTCACTTGTTATTCTGATGTTTTATCTCATTCCTTCATCTGGAACGTGTTCCTCTGCTGTCTCATTTTGTGTAAGATGCTGTGTTTGTGGTCCCACAGGCTGCAGGATTTTAGTTCCTCCTGTTTTGGGTGTCTGCCCCCAGCTTGTTGTGGCTTCTTCTTTGTCATTGGAAGTAGAATATCTCTTTTTGTAGGTTCCAGTCTTTTTTTTTGATGGTTGTAAAGCAAGTAGTTGTGATTTTGATATTTCCTTGAGAGGAGGTAAACACAGGTCCTTCTGCTCTGCCTTATTGTCCTCTGACCCTATAAAGCTTTTGTTTTTNCCCCCAGCTTGTTGTGGCTTCTTCTTTGTCATTGGAAGTAGAATATCTCTTTTTGTAGGTTCCAGTCTTTTTTTTTGATGGTTGTAAAGCAAGTAGTTGTGATTTTGATATTTCCTTGAGAGGAGGTAAACACAGGTCCTTCTGCTCTGCCTTATTGTCCTCTCACCCTATAAAGCTTTTGTTTTTCTTTGCTCTGTCTAGTTTCATTTGTTCATAGTGTGCTTGGACAGAGTTGAGAGGCCTCTTAGCTGCCGATTCAAGCATAATTCCCAGTGAGAAACAGGTGTGTCACCTCGTGATGTATGCAGAGGCTTTTCCCTTGTTCTTGCATTCAAAACAAATTCCTTTGTCTTCTCATTTTCCATAAGTTTCTCTCTCTCTCTGAAGTTGGGTGAAGCAGTTACCCATCCTGGTCTTGAAAGGTGTCTTTGTGTGGCTGTGTCCATCCATAGTCTGTGTGTGTATCTTTTGGTGGAGAACGTGTCATATCTCCTGCCAGGGTATGCTGGCAGCTGTCACTGCAGTGGGGAGCAGGAATGGCAGAGCTAGAGACAGAGCCACATGTGAGCTGGGGTTTCTTCTATGTTCAGTGCTTGACACCACCCCTTTGGGGGTGGGTTCAGTTCCCAAGATGCTAGAGAAGATGGCTTGAGGTGCAGATCCAAGCTGGTTCTGTTCTAAGTGTGTGCTCTGTATTGTCCCCAGCATTGAAAGCTTCACTCTAGATGGAAGCAGAGTTGGAGCAGGAGCGGCCAGATCAGGCACCCAGTGCAGCCCAGGACATGTACTGTGGTGGTCCCATATACCCAGAGTTTTGGACCACTTCTGATCTGCTGCCGCTAAGAGTGCCAGCAAGGGCCTGTCTCTTATACACATCTAGATGTGTNGGAAGCAGAGTTGGAGCAGGAGCGGCCAGATCAGGCACCCAGTGCAGCCCAGGACATGTACTGTGGTGGTCCCATATACCCAGAGTTTTGGACCACTTCTGATCTGCTGCCTCTAAGAGTGCCAGCAAGGGCTGCCCTTGCTCCATTCAGATCAGGTAGAAGCCAGCTCTGCCCTCTGTAACAGCACATTCCCGCTGGCGGCGGCAGCCTTCATCCTAGTGGGGTGCTCCCCCACAGAGCAAGAGGGGCCAAAGTGGGCCCTCATTATGGGCCAGCGTACGTGGTTGGGTGGTCATGGGAAACTGGCCAGAGTCCTGGGCAGTCTCAATCTGCTGACTCAGCCTTGATTGGGGAACAAGGCAACATGTATGTGAACTTCACAAGTGGAGCCCAAGTTCTCATAGTGCCCCCCACCCCCGCCAGTCCTGTTGGTCTTCAAGCCAACAACAGGACTTCAAGCCTACAACAGGACTCATCCTCCTGGTATGGGACCCAAAGTCTGGTATATCCAATATGTGGTTTGAACCACTTACGCCCTAGGAAATACCTCCAGGTAATATCCCCCTTCTGTGTCCCCTCCCAGGGGTGCAGGTCCTGACATGATCACTTCTCTTTTATTCCTACTCTTTGTGGATCTTTCTTTATAGCCATTATAATTTTTCTGCCAGTCTCCAGTTTGTTTTCAGTGAGAATTGTTCCACATGTAGATGTATTTTTGATGTGTTCACTGAGGGAGACAATCTTAGCATCCTCCTACTCCATCATCTTTTTCTCTCCAGTCATTATTTCTTTAAGCTTTCTCCCCCTTTCTCTCTTTGCTTTTGGTACTCTCATAGTACAAATATTATTTTGCATAATGTGATCCCGTAATTCACATGGGCTTTCTTTGCTTTTCATTCTTTCTTCTCCTCTGACTGGATACTATCAAATGCCCTGTTCTCAAGTTCACATATTCCTTCCTCTGCATGATTAAGTCTGTAGATGCACTTGCATTTTTTCATTCCATTTATTATAATCTTTAGCTCCAGAATGTTTGGTCCTATTTTATGATTTCTCTCTCTGTTCACCTTCTTGCTTGGCTTATGTATTTTCATAGTTTTATTGTCTATATGTAGTCTCTTACAGTTCACTGGTTCTCCTTAAACCAGTTATTTTGAATTTTCTGTCAACTCATAGTTCTTATTTCTTTGGAGTTGATCACTGGAAAATTACTGTTTCTTTGGCCATGTCATTTTACCTTGATTTTTCACCTTTTCTTGTAGTGTTTTGTTGATGTCCCTGCATTTGACGGATCAGTCACCTCTTTCAGACGTTATGGACGGATTTTAGCAGGAGGTGGTTATCAGCAGGTGGTCTAAGGGCAGGGGCTGAGTGGGATGTGGTAGTCCTTGGCTCCAGGTAGGTCCTGATAGTGCTGCTCCATGGAGGTCCACCAGCTGAGGTTCCCCAAGATTGCTGGGCCATCTTCACTGGCCCAGGACTGTGGCTGTCTGATGCAATGGTGGGGTCTGGTGGGGTCTTGAGAGTAAAGGCTTCTGGGGAACTCTGATCCGTTCTCTTCTGCTGGGCATGTCATGGGAGAGGGCATCCCTTATGGACCATGTCCAGCGCATGAGTGCCCTCGTGTTTAAGCTGACACCGGTGTCTGACACACAGGTGCCGTGGAACAGCGCTGCAGCTGGGCTCTGGGGTGTGAATGATCACAGGGCAGCAGTGGCTCCAGGGTTTGGGCCACTGGCTTCCACGGTGCTTGTTGCTCTGCTGTCTGAGACGAGCATACAACTCCAGCAGCCGTGGTAGCTGGGATCCGGAACGTAGGTGCATCTGTTGAGACAGGAACATGCTAATCTCACAAGGAGTCATTTTGTTCTTTATCCTCCAGTTTGGTTGCACTGTCTTGCTATAGGCTTTTATTGGACACTTGAGTCCTACCAGGGCTGTTTTCATTCATGAATAGCTGCATACTTGTTGTATGCTCTTGAGGTTGTCTTTCTGCAACTCTATTATCTTGTTCTTTTCTGCCTTACTTCACAGGGTATACCATACAGTGGTATTTGAACCTTCCATACAGTACTGAACAGAGACAGTGAGAGGAGATGCTTTTTTTGTTCTTGATCTTTTTGGAAAGCACTCACTCTTTTATCATTTAAGTGTGTTAGCCCTGGCCTTCCCAGGTGGCTTAGCAGTAAAGAATCCACCTGCAATGCAGGAGCCACAGTAGACGCAGGTTCATCCCCTGGGTCAGGAAGATCCCCTGGAGGAGGGCACGGTAATCCACTCCAGTATTCTTGCCTGGAGAATCCTGTGGACAAAGGACCTTGGCAGGCTTCAGCCCATAGCATCCAAAGAGCTGGACAGGACTGAAGCAACTTAGCATGCATGTTAGCTCTAAGGCTTTATAGATGCCCTTTATCAGGTTGAAGAAGTTCCCTTATATTCTTGATTTTCTAGTAGTGTTTATTAGGAATGGATGCTGGATTTTGACAAATGCTTTTTCTTACTTGACCACTACTATCACTTGTACCCCAAAATGTCTATTGCCACATCCTATGGAAAAACTTTGGACCTTAAGGATTTGTTCTTTGGAAGGATTTGTTCTTCAGCTAAAGCTGAAACTCCAGTACTTTGATCACCTCATGCGAAGAGTTGACTCATTGGAAAAGACTCTGATGCTGGGAGGGATTGGGGGTAGGAGGAGAAGGGGACGACAGAGGATGAGATGGCTGGATGGCATCACCAACTCGATGGGTGTGAGTTTGAGTGAACTCCGGGAGTTGGTGATGGACAGGGAGGCCTGGCGTGCTGCAATTCATGGGGTCACAAAGAGTCGGTCACGACTGAACGACTGAATTGAACTGAAGGATTTTAAGACCACCTTAGATTCCAGCTGTGGTTGCCTACCTATTCATCCCCTTTGCAAGCTAATTTCTGGGAGCACAGGCTTATAAACATTGTTTTTTTTAATTTTTTCATTCTCCCCCTATATCTACCTTTGAAAGTTTAGTGTGACTAGTAGCTACTTCGATGTAAATTGTTCCTCTGTTTCAAACAAATTTGATGCTCCTTTAAATATCAAATTTAATGTCCAAATACTCATGTGAACTTTGAGGGAAAGTCTTGTGAGATAAAATAATTAACATGCTTGAGGAGAGGCTTTTTAAATAAAGCTGAGGTTAGAAACTTTTGTTCACTCTACTTTATAGTAACAGATTCTATCATAGAAATGATAGAAGAATGAGTGTGTATAAAGGACGTTGTTGTTGTTTAGTAGCTAAGTTGTATCTACTCCTTGGGACCACGTGGACTAGTCACCAGGCTCCTTTGTCCCTGGGATTTCCCAGGGAAGAATACTGGAGTGGGTTGCCATTTCCTTCACCAGAGATCTTCCCAACCCAGAGATTGACTTGCGTCTTCTGCATCTGCAGACAGATTCTTTACTGCTGAGAAGTGCAGATAAATGACGAGGAGAAGGAAAATGCAGAAATGCTATTTTGGTCATTCTTTGCTGGTGATTCCATCAGGGGATTGGAGGCCCACTGTCACTGATAGTTTCTACTGATCATCATGAACAGAATAATATATATATTATAACAATAGGAAGAACAATGTTGTTCAGTTAAGTCATGTCCATTGAATCAGTGATGATCTCTAGCCATTTCATCCTTTGCCACCCCCTTCTCCTTTGCCTTCAGTCTTTTCACAGCATCAGGATTTTTTCTAATGAGTTGGCTCTTCACATTAGGTGGCCAAAGTATTGGAGCTTCAGCATCAGTCTTTCCGGTGAATATTCAGGGTTGATCTCCTTGCTGTCCCTTGAAGAGACTCAGGAGCCTTCTCTAGCACCACAATTCAAAAGCATCAATTATTCAGAGTGCAGCCATTTTTATGGTCCAACTCTCTCATCTGTACATGACTATTGGAAAAACCAGCCTTGACTATGCAGACCTTTGTCGGCAAAGTAATGTCTCTGCTTTTTAACATGCTGTCTAGGTTTGTCATAGCTTTCCTTCCAAGGAGCTGGTGTCTTAATTTCAGGGCTGCAGTCACCAGCTGCAGTGATTTTGGAGCCCACGAAAATAAAATCTGTCACTGCTTCCAGTTTTTCCCCATCTATTTGCCGTGAAGTGATGGGACCAGATGCCATGGTCTTCGTTTTTCAAATGTTGAGTTTTAAGCCAGTTTTTTCACTCTCCTCTTTCACCCTCATCAAGAGGCTCTTTAGTTCCTCTTCACTTTCTGCCATTTGAATGGTATCATCTGCATATCTGAGGTTGTTGATATTTCTTCTGGCAATCTTGATTCCAGCTTGTGATTCATCCAGCCTGGCATTTCACATGATGTACTCTGCATACAAGTTAAATAAGCAGAGGGCAATATACAGCCTTGTCATACTCCTTTCCCAATTTTGAACCAGTCAGTCGTTCCATGTAAGGTTCTAACTATTGCTTCTGGACCCGCATACAGGTTTCTCAGGAGACAGGTAAGGTGGACTGGTACTCCCATCTCTTTAAGAGTTTTCCACAGTTCATTGTGCTCCACACAAAGGCTTAGCATAGGCAATGAAATAGAAGTAGATGTTTGTCTGGAACTCCCTTGCTTTCTCCGTGATCCAAAGAATGTTGGCAATTTGCTCTCGGGTTCTGACTTTTCTAAACCCAGCATGTACATCTGGAAGTTCTTGGTTCACATACTGCTGGGGCCTGGCTTGGAGGATTTTGAGCATAACCTTACTACATGTGAAATGAACACAACTGTATGGTAGTTTGAGCATTCTTTGGCCTTGCCTTTCTTTGGAATTGGAATGAAAACTGATCTTCTCCAGTCTCATGGCCACTGCTGAGTTTTCCAAATTTGCTGACATTTTGAGGGCATTACTTTACAAAAAAAATTTCATATTTATTTTTAACTGATTGTTTTACAATATTGGTTTGATTTCCGTCATACATCAATTGAAATAACCATGGGTATACATGTGCACCCTCCCTCTTGAAACTCCCTCCTACTATCTGCCCATTCCCAATCCTCTAGGTTATTACAGAGCCCCAGTTTGAATCCCCTGAGTCATACAGCAAATTCCCATAGGCTATCTATTTATATATGTTGGTGTATATGCATCCATGCTACTCTCTCCATTCATCTCACCCTGTCTCTCTTCTCCCTGACCCTTGTCCGTAAGTCTGTTCTCTATGTCTGTGTCTCTACTGCTGCTCTGCAAACAGGTTCATCAGTACCTTCCTTCTAGATTCCATATATATGTGTTAATATACAATATTTGTTTTTCTCTTTCTGACTACTTCACTCTGTATAATAGGCTCTAGGTTTATCCACCTCATTAAAATGGACTCAAAGTATTCCTTTTTATGGCTCAGTAGTTTCCACTGTATATATATATACCACAGCTTCTTTATCCATTCATCTGTTGTTGGACCTCTAGGTTCCTTCCATGTCCTAGCTGTTGTAAATAGTACTGCAATGAACATTGGGGTACATGTGTCTTTTTCAATTTTGGTTTCCTCAGGGTATACGCCTAGAAGTGGTATTGCTGGGTCATCAACCTAGACAGCATACTAAAAAGCAGAGACATTACCAACAAAGGTCTGTCTAGTCAAAGCTATGGTTTTTCCAGCAGTCATGTATGGATGTGAGAGTTGGATTATAAAGAAAGCTGAGCGCTGAAGAATTGATGCTTTTGAACTGTGGTGTTGGAGAAGACTCTTGAGAGTCTCTTGGACTGCAAGGAGATCCAACCAGTCCATCTTACAGGAGATCAGTCCTGAATCTTCTTTGGAAGGACTGATGCTGAAGCTGAAACTCCAGTACTTTGGCCACCTCATGCGAAGAAATAACTCATTTGAAAATACCCTGATTCTGGGAAAGGTTGAAGGTGAGAGGAGAAGGGGAAAGACAGAGGATGAGGTGGCTGGATGGCATCACCGACGCAGTGGGCATGAGTGTGCGTGAGCTCCAGGAGTAGGTGATGGACAGGGAGGCCTGGGTGCTGCAGTCCATGGGGTCGCACAGAGTTGGACATGACTGAGTACCTGAACTGAACAGAACTGATGGTGGTTTTATTCCTAGTTTTTTAATTTCCATACTGTCTTCCATAGTGGCTGCATCAATTTGCATTCCCACCAGCAGTGTAGGAGGATTCCCCT
Source organism: Oreotragus oreotragus (assembly GCA_006410675.1). NCBI lineage: Eukaryota > Metazoa > Chordata > Mammalia > Artiodactyla > Bovidae > Oreotragus > Oreotragus oreotragus. The sequence goes on from SJYX01021749.1 coordinate 128,723, forward strand.
TTCTCACACCCTCTCCAGCATTTATTGTTTGTGGATATTTTGATTACGGCCATTCTGTCTGGTGTGAGGCGATATCTCACTGTAGTTTTGATTGCAGTTCTCTGCTAATGAATGATGTTGAGTATCTCTTCATGTGTTTATTAGCCATCTACATGGCTTCTTTGGAGAAATGTCTGTTTAGGTTTTTGCCCACTTTTTGATGGGGTTGTTTTTCTGGTATTGAGGTGTGTGAGCATTGAGTACAGCATTTTAACAGCATCATCTTTTAGGATTTTAAATAGCTCAGCTGGAATTCCATCACCTTCACTAGCTTTATTCATAGAAATGCTTTCTAAGGCCCACTTGACCTCACACTCCAGGATGTCTTGCCTGTCCTTGCATGAAATGTCCCCTTTATCCCCAGTTTTCTTAAAGAGATCTCTAGTCTTACCCATTCTGCGGTTGTCCTGTTTCTTAGCACTGTTCCCTTAAGAAGGCCTTACCTCTCCTTACTATTCTCTGGAACTCTGCATTCACTTTCCCTTTCTCCTTTGCCTTTTGCTTCTTTCCTCAGCTATTTGTAAGGCCTCCTCAGACAACCAATTTGCCTTCCTGCCTTTCTTTCTCTTGGAGATGGTTTTGGTCACTATTTCCTGTACAATGTTCTGAATCACTGTCCATAGTTCTTCGGGTACTCTGTCTACCAGATTTAATCTCTTGAATTTGTCACTTCCACTAAATAAGTGTAAGGGATTTGATTTAGGTCGTACCTGAATGGCCTAGTGGTTTTCCCTACTTTATTTAGGCCTAAATTTTGCAATAATGAGCTCAAAATCTGAGCCACAGTCAGTTCCAGGTCTTGTTCTCACTGACTGTACAGAGCTTCTCCATCTTTGACTACAAAGAACATAATCTGATTTTGGTAGTGACCATGTGAAGATGTCCATGTATATTGGATGGACGTGGAGATGTCCATCCAACATCTCTTGCATTGGATATGGCATCTGCTATGACCAGTGTGTTCTCTTGATAAAGCTCCGTTAGCCTTCACCCTGCTTCATTTTGTATTCCAAGGCCAAACTTGCCTATTCCTCCAGGTATCTCTTGACTTGCTACTTTTGCATTCTAGTCCCCTGTGATAAAAAGGACATTTCGTTGTTTTTAGTTCTAGGAAGTCTTGTAGGTCTTCACAGAACTGGTCAGCTCCAGCTTCGTTGGCATCAGTGTTTGGCGTACACTTGGATTCCTGTGATGCCCAATGGATCATTTTTGAGGTTGTGCCCAGGTTCTGCACTTCAGACTCTGTTGATTATGATGGCTACTCCATTTCTTCTAAGGGATTCTTGCCCATAGTCATAGATATAATGGTCATCTGAATTAAATTCACCGATTTCCATCCATTTTAGTTCACTGATTCCTAAAATGTTGGTTCATTCTTGCCATCTCCTGCTTGACCATATCTAATTTACCTTGATGCATGGACCTGACATTCCAGCTTCCTATGCAATATTGTTCTTCATAGCATCGGATTTTACTTTCAGCACCAGACAGACTCACAGCTAAGTGTTGTTCCCGCTTTGGCCTAGCCACTTCATTCTTACTGGAGATGTTAATAATTGCCCTCCATTCTTCCCCAGTAGCATATCGCACACTTTCTGATCTGGGGGCACTTATCTTCTGGTGTCATGTCACATCTTTTTGCGTTTTCATTACTGTCCATGGAGTTCTTTAGGCAAGAATACTGGAGTGGGTTGCCTTTTCTGTCCCCAGTGGACCATGTTTTGTCAGACTTCTTCAGTATGACCCGTTCATCCTGGGTGGCCTGCATGGCATGGCTCATAACTTCATTGAGTCATGTAAGAACAATAGGTATACTTCATATATAACCACAGGTTGACATTGAACACCACGGACTTGAACTATATGGGTCCACGCATATAAATATGTACTGTAGAGCTATGTGAACTGTGGTTAAACTTGCACATGCAAAACCACAGATAGGAGAGCCAACTGTAAAGTTACAGGCGGAGTTTTCACTGCCAGTGTTGGCACTCTCAACACATGCATTGTTCAAGGGTCAACTGTTATGTAGAATTGTATATTACATAAAGCACTTGTATATAATATGTATATATTATATAATTATATAAAATTACATAAAATCTTATATATATGTATATATTCAATTGTATTTTTTTTTATTTCAGTGGGACGGGCAGATTATTCTCTCCTTTGGTAGACTGGCATGCCACTGGCAATTGCCAAATAAATACACACATGGAAGGGAGCATTAAGACTATCTCGTATGTGTTCCTAATTTTAAGTTTGGATTCATGCCAGAATATACTAGGTTGATAGTTGTTTCTCAAACATATGTATACTGCTGGATTCATAAATGCATTCAGATAGATCTGGAAGTAACACTGAGGTTCAGGTGAAAAGGAGTCAAGAATAATCGAACCACTGAAACCACCTATTTTATAGACCTTAGATAGAAAAAGAAAAGGTAGACCAAAGGAAAATTGAGGTGTGAGCTCGTCTATCCCCTTTCTTTTTTTCTTCCTTTTCTTTTCCGAGGAGTTTATAAGGAATCTTTTAGAGGCAAATTTTGGGTGTCATTTACTCCTGATAAACACACATTTATAGGGAGATAAGAAATAAGTATGGACTGATAACAGGGAAGGAAGTGATCAAATACAGGCTGGCTATTTCACCTTTTATTGGTGAAAAAAATCTGTTGGCCTAAATCACTTCTGAAGACTATAAAACTTCCCTATTTGGTACCTTTATTTTCTTTGTGCAAATTTTACAAATTTTGCTTGGCTACCTAAATAAACTTCTGCCAGAAACCAGGAGAAGACCATTACTCTTATCTGCCAACAATGAACCTAAGTCAGAAATTGAAAGTTCTTTCCTTGAGGCAACAACCAGGCCACTAAACCAGTCTGCTTTCCTGCGTAGCTCAGTTGGTAAAGCATCTGCTTGCAATGCGGGAGACCTGGGTCTAATTCCTGGGTCAGGAAGTTCCCCTGGAGAAGGAAATGGCAATCCACTCCAGTATTCTTGCCTGGAGAATCCCATGGACAGAGGAGCCTGGCAGGCTACAGTTCATGGGATCGCAAGAGTTGGACACAACTTAGTGCTATCTTTTTCTTTTTTCCTATCTCATCCAATCTAAATAGAATGACTCAAGATACATGCTGAATATTAATGCCTCGAGTTCCTGATCTGACATCCCATCTTCAGGGCATCTTTGCACACAATCTGAACTGAACTCAAGTGACTCAATAATAGCCTTGCTTGAAATGCAGTATTTCTCTCCAGAAAACAGATGGAAATTTTAGTGACCAAATCTTTCTCAGTTTTTCAGACTACAGAAAGAAGTCATAGACCTGAAGCCAGTTCTTTAATGCTTTTAGTCTTAATCCATCTACTCATTAATATGAAAATCTGCTAAAAGACTGAGCAAACCTACTAGGCACAGACCCTCTCACTATCAGGTTGGCATTCACTAAAATTTACAACAATGTCAAAGTAGGATTCTTGTGGTAATATTTTATTTGTTCTGGCCAAGTTTTAATCTGCAATACTGAGGAAAATTCAGCACTCATCCAATGTGTCTGCAGGCTTTTGACTAGTTAACATGTTAATCGAGAAAAGGGTTATGCTGTCAAACTATTAGATAAGCTATTTGGAAAAGAAAAAATATTTGTCTATGAATTTGTGGATGAAATGTTTCCAAGAAGAAATTATAAATGGGCCCTATTTTAGTTCTCTCATATTATGAATGACAGGTTTAACATTCCTAGAAACCCTAAGAATATAATGACTACATCTTTAAAAGCCTCTCGGGATCATTGTACATTAACGTATCAGAGTCAGTAAATTATTTATCTATAAATTAATCTTTCTAAACAGATTTCTACCCTCCTTCAATTTGAAAGCTAAACTTCTGAGTCTCTATTTCAGCAACTTTATATCTGAAGAGTCTACATCTGTAAAAACATTCCTAATGAAAACATGAAGACAACCCCCAGAGAAGCAAATAAAATGAGATTTAAGTATATAGCAGCCTTTCTACAGTTACATTCCTAACAATAGTGGATTCTAATTTGATGCCAAATAGAGGTTATATAACAAAATCAGTGACCACTCTAATTCTTTTGGTTTCAGTGAAAAATGTAGGTGCTTAAACAATTCTGTTGGTATGTCCACATGAACTGTGGTGTTGGAGAAGACTCTTGAGAGTCTCTTGGACTGCAAGGAGATCCAACCAGTCCATCTTACAGGAGATCAGTCCTGAATCTTCTTTGGAAGGACTGATGCTGAAGCTGAAACTCCAGTACTTTGGCCACCTCATGCGAAGAAATAACTCATTTGAAAATACCCTGATTCTGGGAAAGGTTGAAGGTGAGAGGAGAAGGGGAAAGACAGAGGATGAGGTGGCTGGATGGCATCACCGACGCAGTGGGCATGAGTGTGCGTGAGCTCCAGGAGTAGGTGATGGACAGGGAGGCCTGGGTGCTGCAGTCCATGGGGTCGCACAGAGTTGGACATGACTGAGTACCTGAACTGAACAGAACTGATGGTGGTTTTATTCCTAGTTTTTTAATTTCCATACTGTCTTCCATAGTGGCTGCATCAATTTGCATTCCCACCAGCAGTGTAGGAGGATTCCCCTTTCTCACACCCTCTCCAGCATTTATTGTTTGTGGATATTTTGATTACGGCCATTCTGTCTGGTGTGAGGCGATATCTCACTGTAGTTTTGATTGCAGTTCTCTGCTAATGAATGATGTTGAGTATCTCTTCATGTGTTTATTAGCCATCTACATGGCTTCTTTGGAGAAATGTCTGTTTAGGTTTTTGCCCACTTTTTGATGGGGTTGTTTTTCTGGTATTGAGGTGTGTGAGCATTGAGTGCAGCATTTTAACAGCATCATCTTTTAGGATTTTAAATAGCTCAGCTGGAATTCCATCACCTTCACTAGCTTTATTCATAGAAATGCTTTCTAAGGCCCACTTGACCTCACACTCCAGGATGTCTTGCCTGTCCTTGCATGAAATGTCCCCTTTATCCCCAGTTTTCTTAAAGAGATCTCTAGTCTTACCCATTCTGCGGTTGTCCTGTTTCTTAGCACTGTTCCCTTAAGAAGGCCTTACCTCTCCGTACTATTCTCTGGAACTCTGCATTCACTTTCCCTTTCTCCTTTGCCTTTTGCTTCTTTCCTCAGCTATTTGTAAGGCCTCCTCAGACAACCAATTTGCCTTCCTGCCTTTCTTTCTCTTGGAGATGGTTTTGGTCACTATTTCCTGTACAATGTTCTGAATCACTGTCCATAGTTCTTCGGGTACTCTGTCTACCAGATTTAATCTCTTGAATTTGTCACTTCCACTAAATAAGTGTAAGGGATTTGATTTAGGTCGTACCTGAATGGCCTAGTGGTTTTCCCTACTTTATTTAGGCCTAAATTTTGCAATAATGAGCTCAAAATCTGAGCCACAGTCAGTTCCAGGTCTTGTTCTCACTGACTGTACAGAGCTTCTCCATCTTTGACTACAAAGAACATAATCTGATTTTGGTAGTGACCATGTGAAGATGTCCATGTATATTGGATGGACGTGGAGATGTCCATCCAACATCTCTTGCATTGGATATGGCATCTGCTATGACCAGTGTGTTCTCTTGATAAAGCTCCATTAGCCTTCACCCTGCTTCATTTTGTATTCCAAGGCCAAACTTGCCTATTCCTCCAGGTATCTCTTGACTTGCTACTTTTGCATTCTAGTCCCCTGTGATAAAAAGGACATTTCGTTGTTTTTAGTTCTAGGAAGTCTTGTAGGTCTTCACAGAACTGGTCAGCTCCAGCTTCGTTGGCATCAGTGTTTAGCCTTCACCCTGCTTCATTTTGTATTCCAAGGCCAAACTTGCCTATTCCTCCAGGTATCTCTTGACTTGCTACTTTTGCATTCTAGTCCCCTGTGATAAAAAGGACATTTCGTTGTTTTTAGTTCTAGGAAGTCTTGTAGGTCTTCACAGAACTGGTCAGCTCCAGCTTCGTTGGCATCAGTGTTTGGCGTACACTTGGATTCCTGTGATGCCCAATGGATCATTTTTGAGGTTGTGCCCAGGTTCTGCACTTCAGACTCTGTTGATTATGATGGCTACTCCATTTCTTCTAAGGGATTCTTGCCCATAGTCATAGATATAATGGTCATCTGAATTAAATTCACCGATTTCCATCCATTTTAGTTCACTGATTCCTAAAATGTTGGTTCATTCTTGCCATCTCCTGCTTGACCATATCTAATTTACCTTGATGCATGGACCTGACATTCCAGCTTCCTATGCAATATTGTTCTTCATAGCATCGGATTTTACTTTCAGCACCAGACAGACTCACAGCTAAGTGTTGTTCCCGCTTTGGCCTAGCCACTTCATTCTTACTGGAGATGTTAATAATTGCCCTCCATTCTTCCCCAGTAGCATATCGCACACTTTCTGATCTGGGGGCACTTATCTTCTGGTGTCATGTCACATCTTTTTGCGTTTTCATTACTGTCCATGGAGTTCTTTAGGCAAGAATACTGGAGTGGGTTGCCTTTTCTGTCCCCAGTGGACCATGTTTTGTCAGACTTCTTCAGTATGACCCGTTCATCCTGGGTGGCCTGCATGGCATGGCTCATAACTTCATTGAGTCATGTAAGAACAATAGGTATACTTCATATATAACCACAGGTTGACATTGAACACCACGGACTTGAACTATATGGGTCCACGCATATAAATATGTACTGTAGAGCTATGTGAACTGTGGTTAAACTTGCACATGCAAAACCACAGATAGGAGAGCCAACTGTAAAGTTACAGGCGGAGTTTTCACTGCCAGTGTTGGCACTCTCAACACATGCATTGTTCAAGGGTCAACTGTTATGTAGAATTGTATATTACATAAAGCACTTGTATATAATATGTATATATTATATAATTATATAAAATTACATAAAATCTTATATATATGTATATATTCAATTGTATTTTTTTTTATTTCAGTGGGACGGGCAGATTATTCTCTCCTTTGGTAGACTGGCATGCCACTGGCAATTGCCAAATAAATACACACATGGAAGGGAGCATTAAGACTATCTCGTATGTGTTCCTAATTTTAAGTTTGGATTCATGCCAGAATATACTAGGTTGATAGTTGTTTCTCAAACATATGTATACTGCTGGATTCATAAATGCATTCAGATAGATCTGGAAGTAACACTGAGGTTCAGGTGAAAAGGAGTCAAGAATAATCGAACCACTGAAACCACCTATTTTATAGACCTTAGATAGAAAAAGAAAAGGTAGACCAAAGGAAAATTGAGGTGTGAGCTCGTCTATCCCCTTTCTTTTTTTCTTCCTTTTCTTTTCCGAGGAGTTTATAAGGAATCTTTTAGAGGCAAATTTTGGGTGTCATTTACTCCTGATAAACACACATTTATAGGGAGATAAGAAATAAGTATGGACTGATAACAGGGAAGGAAGTGATCAAATACAGGCTGGCTATTTCACCTTTTATTGGTGAAAAAAATCTGTTGGCCTAAATCACTTCTGAAGACTATAAAACTTCGCTATTTGGTACCTTTATTTTCTTTGTGCAAATTTTACAAATTTTGCTTGGCTACCTAAATAAACTTCTGCCAGAAACCAGGAGAAGACCATTACTCTTATCTGCCAACAATGAACCTAAGTCAGAAATTGAAAGTTCTTTCCTTGAGGCAACAACCAGGCCACTAAACCAGTCTGCTTTCCTGCGTAGCTCAGTTGGTAAAGCATCTGCTTGCAATGCGGGAGACCTGGGTCTAATTCCTGGGTCAGGAAGTTCCCCTGGAGAAGGAAATGGCAATCCACTCCAGTATTCTTGCCTGGAGAATCCCATGGACAGAGGAGCCTGGCAGGCTACAGTTCATGGGATCGCAAGAGTTGGACACAACTTAGTGCTATCTTTTTCTTTTTTCCTATCTCATCCAATCTAAATAGAATGACTCAAGATACATGCTGAATATTAATGCCTCGAGTTCCTGATCTGACATCCCATCTTCAGGGCATCTTTGCACACAATCTGAACTGAACTCAAGTGACTCAATAATAGCCTTGCTTGAAATGCAGTATTTCTCTCCAGAAAACAGATGGAAATTTTAGTGACCAAATCTTTCTCAGTTTTTCAGACTACAGAAAGAAGTCATAGACCTGAAGCCAGTTCTTTAATGCTTTTAGTCTTAATCCATCTACTCATTAATATGAAAATCTGCTAAAAGACTGAGCAAACCTACTAGGCACAGACCCTCTCACTATCAGGTTGGCATTCACTAAAATTTACAACAATGTCAAAGTAGGATTCTTGTGGTAATATTTTATTTGTTCTGGCCAAGTTTTAATCTGCAATACTGAGGAAAATTCAGCACTCATCCAATGTGTCTGCAGGCTTTTGACTAGTTAACATGTTAATCGAGAAAAGGGTTATGCTGTCCAACTATTAGATAAGCTATTTGGAAAAGAAAAAATATTTGTCTATGAATTTGTGGATGAAATGTTTCCAAGAAGAAATTATAAATGGGCCCTATTTTAGTTCTCTCATATTATGAATGACAGGTTTAACATTCCTAGAAACCCTAAGAATATAATGACTACATCTTTAAAAGCCTCTCGGGATCATTGTACATTAACGTATCAGAGTCAGTAAATTATTTATCTATAAATTAATCTTTCTAAACAGATTTCTACCCTCCTTCAATTTGAAAGCTAAACTTCTGAGTCTCTATTTCAGCAACTTTATATCTGAAGAGTCTACATCTGTAAAAACATTCCTAATGAAAACATGAAGACAACCCCCAGAGAAGCAAATAAAATGAGATTTAAGTATATAGCAGCCTTTCTACAGTTACATTCCTAACAATAGTGGATTCTAATTTGATGCCAAATAGAGGTTATATAACAAAATCAGTGACCACTCTAATTCTTTTGGTTTCAGTGAAAAATGTAGGTGCTTAAACAATTCTGTTGGTATGTCCACACTTACACCAGAATGGAGGCGTTGCATCCTTGTCTGCCAAGTCACAGAAGCAGAGCCCAGTGGATAGGAGGCAGCATAATGACTGTACTCTAGGGCAGGTCACAAAAGAACTGCAGGCTGCAAAGTCTGGGCTCCCAGGCCTCCGTCCCAGTTGCCAAAACCCAGACATCAAAGATGGATTTTCAAGTTAGATCAGGTTAAAAATTATCCACCTAGACTTTATTCAGCACTTACTCCCACGCAAACCATTTTGTCAGTTAATAAGACAACCAACCAACCATCAGACTACCTCAAACAGAAAGATATTAAGCCCAATTTAAGAAACTAGTAATTCATTGTGAAAAATTAAGACTCAAATTTATGTCCATGGTCTGGACTATCTGCTAAATTGCATAACCAGCATTGTTTTGATTTTGTCTTTTTTCTTTCTTAAAAGGATAATAAGACACTAATTTTATAATTCATGAAGGCATTATAATTCCATGTTTCAAGGATGCTCCAATTTTACCTTTAAAAGTTGAGATGAAAAAGTAGCCATTAATTTTCACAAATTTCATATTTTGCTAACAAAGATACTATAAATATATAATGAAGAATCTGATGCATTCCTAGGAATGAGAAGATAAGTGTTTTAACAATGGCTTGCCGGGAGACTCGTGCAAAAACCTTTTAGCATTTAAACACTGGGTAGGCAGATTTGAAGCAAACATTTTTTAATTGTAGTAAATATATTAATATATAAAACAAAAATTTAACAGTTTTATGTGTATAATCCAGTGGTATTACATAGCAATATATTCACAATGCCATGCAGTGATTTATACAGTCATTATCCTAAGCAGAAACTCTGTACCTACTCAACATATAGCTCCCCCATTCCTGCACCCCATCCCTTAGGTAACCTCTGTTCTACCTTTTGTCTTTGTAGTTGAAGCATCCTTTTAAAAAGCCCAACAATCCAACAAACAAATCCCTCAGTTTCAGCAGGGGCTGGACAACGAGGCCAGGAAAGCCTATTCTCCCTGTACCTCAGTCATCGTTCATTTTTATGTCTATGTTGACTGGCAGACCATAAACTATTTGTTTCTTCATGTATTTCTTCATGAATGCAGCAACTCCTGAGTGCCTGCATGGGGCAGGCAGATGGCAGACAGACCTAACCTGTCTTCATGGACCTTGTATTCTAATTAACCATACTTCTCCTTATTCACACTCTAGGAATCATGATTTTTCTTTTGAATTTTTTTAATTTTTTATTGGGATATACCCAATTAACAATATTGTGATGGTTTCAGAGGAACAGCAAAGGGACTCAGCCATACATACTCATGTATCCGTTCTCCCCCAAACACCCCTCGCATCCAGGCTGACATGTGACACTGAGCAGAGTTCCATGTACTATACAGGAGGTCCATTTTAATACAGCAGTGTACACATGACCATCCCCAACTCCCTAACTACCCCTCTCCCCCAGCAACCATAAGTTCACTTTCTGAGCTTCTGTAAGTAAGTTCATCTGTCATAGATTCCACGAATGTGGGGTGTCATGGTATTTCTCCTTCTCTGACTGACTTCACTCAATAGATACTCTCTAGGCCCATCTATGTTGCTCTAAATGGCATTTCACTCTTTTAACGGCAGAGAAGTACTCTGTCGTATATATGTACCCGTGTACTGCGTCTTCTTCACCCAGTCCCGTCAATGACCCTAATGTTGCTTGCATGTCTTGGCTATTGTAAACAGTGCTGCAATGGACATATGGGTGCATGTGTCCTTCTGGATCATGGTTTTTTCTGGATATATGCCCAGGAGTGGCACTGAAGGGTCATATGGTAGCTCTACCTTCAGTTTTTAAGGAACCTCCATGCTGTTCTCCATAGTGGCTGTGCTAATTTGGAAAGTGTGCAGTTTGGCTAAGATATCAGTGGCATCTCACATGCCTTGTGTCAGTAATGCACTTCCAGCACCACAGGACTACTCAGAGCTGTCACAGCAGAACATTGTCTACCTTTCACTGTTCCCGGTGACTGCTTTACTAAGGAATGGAGAATAACAGCTGAGCTATAGTAACTGATTGACCAATGTTATACCCTTATTTGGGCCTTCTGTATCTCTATTACTTAACATATATATATGTATATATATAAAATACATTGAGCAGAGCAACTCTATATATATATATATACACAGAGTACCTTCACTGCTGCTGCTGCTAAGTCATTTCAGTCATGTCCGACTCTGTGTGACCCCATAAACGGCAGCCCACCAGGCTCCCCCATCCCTGGGATTCTCCAGGCAAGAATACTGGAGTGGGTTGCCATTTCCTTCTCCAATGCATGAAAGAGAAAAGTGAAAGTGAAGTCGCTCAGTCTGTCCGACTGTTAGCGACCCCATGGACTGCAGCCCACCAGGCTACTCCGTCCATTGGATTTTCCAGGCAAGAGTACTGGGGTGGGGTGCCATTGCCTTATGTGTATATATAGCATTTTATCAGATGTTAAATGATGAGAGGCAGAAGGCCCAAATAAAGTTATTATATATATTATATATGTGTGTAAGTATATATAACATCACTGACTCAATGGACATGAGTTTGAGCAAATCCTGGTAGATAGTAAAGGACAGGGAAGCCTGCTGCTGCTGCTAAGTCGCTTCAGTCGTGTCCGACTCTGTGCGACCCCATAGACGGCAGCCCACCAGGCTCCGCCATCCCTGGGATTCTCCAGGCAAGAACACTGGAGTGGGTTGCCATTTCCTTCTCCAATGCAGGAAAGTGAAAAGTGAAAGTGAAGTCGCTCGGTCGTGTTCGACTCTTCGCGACCCCGTGGACTGCAGCCCACCAGGCTCCTCGGTCCATGGGGATTTTCCAGGCAAGAGTGCTGGAGTAGGGGGCCATTGCCTTCTCCTGGCATGCTGTAATTCATGGGGTCGCAAAGAGTGGGACATGCCTTAGTGACTGAACAACAACAAAAATGCTATAAACCATAGCAATCAGGCAGGCACACAAAATATTTCAGGGTTCCAATTTTGTATCAAATTTAGAATTTCATTTAAATGAAAGATCCAGAATAGGCAAATCCAGAGAGACGGAAAGTAGATTAGTGGCTGCCAAGGGCTGGGGGGGGATGTAAAGGGGTAATGATTACTAATGAGTACGCTGCTTCTTTGGGGGAAGATGTTAGATAGTAGTGATGACTGTGCAACCAGGTGCATATACTAAAAACCACTGCAGTGCATCAAAATGGTGAATCCTATGGTATGTGAATTCTATCAACAAAAATGTCAGGTTAGCTATTCGGTCAAGCCAGACACAAGGGTAGTGAGAGGCCAAATTTTAAAAGTCCATACATAGCTACCAGAGGCGAGGACTCTCTTTTATAGGCTGCAAGAACCAGGTCAGGTGGTCCATCCTGAGGTGGCTGAGGACAAGCAGTATGTACTGAGGTGATGTGAGGATTCAGGCTGGCAAGTAACTGGACAGGTAGGTGGATGAGAAAGTCATCTGGTCAGACTCACCTGCTGTACTCTTAAGCTGTTCATGCAGTGCCTTTATACATCCTTAAATCCTACCCAAAACTCCCACTGCTGCTGAAAGCAACAGGATCCCAGGTCTATATAGAAATCACTGGGTTATACCTGTAAAGGAACTCTTCCAACTTACACAGACATGGCACCACACGTACCCAGAAGATGTGATTCACCTCCCCTGCAGTATGTGCTGGCCTTAGGCATGGAAACTAGATTTTCTTCATGAAAAGGAATCACAAACATTTTAAAGGTAAATTTTGTTTCATATGAAAGTATCTGATGAAAGGTCTGCTATTACATATAGTACTGAGGAAACTTCTCATTCACTCACCTACTCCTTTTCTCATTCATTTATCTGTCTACTGTGGTCATACTCAAATCCCAGGCACCAATGACAATCTAGTAGAGCAATCAGTATAAACACATTAAATGTCACCAACAAATGAAATGTGTGTTGCTAAAGGACCACAAAAAGGTGTTAAAATTTCAGACTCTCCCAATCAATTTAGAACATATCAAGGTATCTGCAATGTAAACATTTAAAACCAAAAACACAAAGTTAGTTACTTGATACAGGAAGTGACAAGCACTAGCCCAATTTATTTAACAAAAAAGTAATAGACTGCTCAGAAACTCAAAGATGTATACAATTATGATTTTTATTTGATAAAATACATAGCCAAAAGATTAGAGAAGGCAAACCACACACCCATTTTAGAACTGTCCCTTTTGTTTCTTTAAATCTAAGGCCCCCTCTAGTGTTTGAAAACATCACTTGCAGCACACAAGGCAGCTGAAGGCACAGTCACAATATTTAACCCGAGACCTTCCCAAACAAAAAGAATACTTCTTTTCACGTGGCACAAAAATCAATGAGAGAAAATGTTTAGCCATAATTAATATTTCACATTCTTTCTATAATTCTCATATTCATTATTCTCTCATTCAGTAATTTCTGTATTTACTGTTGGGTTGTTTTGGGATTAGCACTTGGTAATAAGGGAAAAAAAGAAAATATAAAGCATGGAGGGACTTTAATTTCCCAAACAAGAAATACATCTCCTTGAAAACAACAGTATATACTTCCTAAAGAATATACTTAAATTTATTATATTTGGGAATAAGAAATTTTAAACTACATCTATTGTAAAGCTGACCTAATCTGTGAATTTGCTAATTAAACCTTTTCAGTACCTGGTAAAAGGAAGTGGAAAGTGTTGCTCTGAGGGCAAATGTTTGCTCTGAACAATTTTACATAAAGGAATCCTTAAAAGTTTATATTGACATGGCACTACATCGATACAATGACTTAGTCTCATGTACTTTTGTAAAAGATTGATTAAAACTAGGGAAAATCAAAAATAGGTTTCCACTCTACTTTCTTAGCTGAAGCATTTATGCCTCTGCTTTCATGCTTTATTACAGAGGGTTTATGTTAACAACTAGTATTACTATTACTGGACAATGAAATCTCTTTTCGACAAAAAAAATGCAGTCTTGAGGAGGAGACTGACAGAGAAGACTTATTAAGCTATTACTTCATATTCTTAAAAGCTTGAAAATTTAATAGCTATTGAAACACATTTAATCTGTACTAACTTTATTTTAAATAAATGACTAATTTGTCACTCAATAGATCACATATGACTTCTCTGCAAATGTTTCCAGTTAAAAAAAGGTAATCTAAAATGAATTAAATAAAACTAGTTGGATTTTAAGTGGTATCAACTTTTAAGATATCTCCTCAAATGAACAGCATTTGTAAAGTGCAACATACATTCTTTTGGCTCAACATAAAAAATTATATAACTGGAAATTAGTCATTTCTCTGAGTACAAATTTAGAGAAAAGCTGTTTTGAAAGTTAGCCATGAAAATGATAAACACTGACATCTTTAAAAAATAAGCATATAAAATACAATTACACATAAACCAGGGTGAGAGAGGTAGCACACAGCAAATAAAACCAAATAAATACTATACAATAACGTACAAATTCTGCTTATAAAAAATTGAAAATTGCATTTTAAAAGTCATTTCCCTTCTTTTGAGGGCTTTACAATTAAAATTTAGACCCAGAGTCTCAGGCAAAGTTTTTCAAAATGTTACTAGTTACTGGCATTGTTTTTTGCCAAAACCTCTCTGATCTGTCGGTCGAGTTCACTTATTATTCGATCCTCGTGATTATACACACCCGTCCTCATCAAAGTATCCCTTTCTTCTATTAGGCGAGTCAAATAATCATCCAAACCTTCTTCCAGTGCACTGCCGTGGGGGCCATCCATCTTTCCACCCGCAATCTCTCTGGAATCTGGGTTCTGTTTTTGTTCTTGTTGCCTTAACCTGAGAAGTCAAGAACACAGGCCACTCGAGCAGGCAACACACACTGTTCTGGTTTCTAGTTAACAACAAAATGACTCATGGTAAAATACATTTTCAGTAATATTTTCATGAAGAAAACAAAAACCTACTTGGCTACCTAGAGTTAGCACACTTATAAAAGACATTTTTAAAAACCAATACCTGCATAAAATACATGAAAACTGTAGACATTTTGGGAATATGCAGGAAAAAAATCATCTTAACCAGAGATAAGCAATCTAAGTAATTTTCTATATCTCTTCTCAATTAAAAAATGCATGCATTTTAAACAGTTTTTTAAAAAGCAATTGAATATATGTAATTCTGTACAATTATCAATATATTTTCACTTATTAATATAAAGAATATTTTCCTATATTATTATTATTGATATTTAGGTTGTTATTAAGCCCTTGTTATTGTTTCTTGAACATAATTTTCTTCTAACTTTATCCCACAATATTTACTCATACCAAAAGGTGCTAGGTTTGGGGGATACTGTGTCAAATCAAGAAAAGTTTGTTATTATGGAGCTTATATAAATATTATTTGTAGAAAGTGGTATTCTATAGATGTGTGTTTGAATCTAGGGTGTGCACCTTTTAAGAGTTTGTAAAGATAGCTTCAAGTTCTGTTTATGCTGACCTTATCTAAAAGATGAAGAAAGGGGAGCAGGTGCCAGCTGGGATCTGGGTATTTCCAATGGAATATTGTCGATCACAGTACCTTGAAAATGGGGAGTATGCCTGGCCTTACTATCACTTAGTATACTAAGTTAGTGTGGACATGGAGTAGGTTTTAATTTGATTTGGAATCTACAACTAAGATACAACTTCATACTTCTCTAAGTAACTAGCTACAAAAATACTTTTATTTGCAACTACTCCTGACTTTTGTCTTTATAAAGAAGATAAAAAACACTTGAATCTAAGTCCCTGCTTCTAGACAGCCTTCACAGTAAGTAAGCCAATGAGAACCAGTTCTGAAATTCCGTATGGCGTGGGGGAGAAGAAGAGCCAGGAAGAGTTCTGCCGGCCGCCAGAAAGGGTGCAGGACCAGTGGTAGCGCACAGCTTTGTATGTTCATATGACTCTTTGAAACCTGAACTAAGATCCCTCACAAAAGACTAAGAAACTGAGGTGTACAGTCCAAACAGGACACCAAATACCTCCATCTGTTCTAAGAAAGAAAATAAAAAATAGGGCCCTGTGCTTTGGGACTCGGGAGGAAATCAAGTGATTAACGGGACACTGGTAAAATGGAGCAATACATGGGGATGATTAGTAATAAGATTTAACTTCATATGACCTACACCTATGACAGGAACATGACTATCTTCATTTAAATCACCAAAACAGTACTGAGCAAAGAGTAGTGCCTTAATATGTATTTGCTAAACTGCTATATACAATAGCAAAATTTTGGAAGCAAGGGGCATCTTAAAATTCGTAACCTCTTCCAGATCTGTGACACAGTTGACACCAAATAAGTATTTGCTGAATTAAGAGACTAACAGAGTGAACTGAGCCCTGTAGCGTGCACTAAAGACCTCGACCTTCTTCCAACTGCTGCTGCTGCTGCTAAGTCACTTCAGTCGTGTCCGACTCTGTGTGACCCCATAGACGGCAGCCCACCAGGCTCCCCGGTCCCTGGGATTCTCCAGGCAAGAGCACTGGAGTGGGTTGCCATTTCCTTCTCTAATGCATGAAAGGGAAAAGTGAAAGTGAAGTCACTCAGTCGTGTCCGACTCTTCGAGACCCCATGGACTGCAGCCCACCAGGCTACTCCATCCATGGGATCTTCCAGGCAAGAGTGCTGGAGTGGGTTGCCATTGCCTTCTCCTTTTCCAACTGATATTTATACATTAATACTCTATTCTAAATGCATTTGTGTAATTCAGCTCCAACCCCACCAGATACAGTGGCTGAGTTTCCCAGTTTGTGTAGGGTATATCACGGGGTAGTCTGTCAGTGCATGTCCTATGTCCTGAGCTGTGTCTTTCCACATTCATATGTTGAATGAACACGAGGCAACCCCCAGTGCGATGGTGTCTGGTGATGGACCCTTTGAAAGAGAATTAGGCTTAGATGACATCGTGAGCCAGGGGCCATCATGATGCAATTTGTGCACTTCCTACAGGAGACATGGGAGAGCTTGTGAGGACAAGTGGTCAGGCAGCTGTCTAAACGCTAGGAGGAGAGGCCTCACCAGAAACTGTGTTGGTGCTTTGATCTGGGATTTTTAGCCTCCTAAAATTCTGTTGCTTAAGCCAATCTATGGTATTTTGTTATGCCACCCGAGCTAAGACAGTACGTTTTGCTGCAACAAAATACTAGTCTCCTGATAAACTTTAAAAGTCTTCCCCTACATTCTCCTCCAAAAAGACACTAATTTGTTCTAATATTGCTTCCTAACGATTACTTTTCTAACATGAAATACTTAAAACAGTAACTAAGAGTACTGTACCGTGACACTACAGAGAAGCCCAGTGCTGCATGGTAGTTACAAACACAGCCTCTGGCATCAGATCTGCACGCTGGCCCCTGACTTACTAGCTGCGCGACCCTGCAAAGGGAAGTGAAGTCGCTCCGTCGTGTCCGGCTCTTTGCGACCCTGTGGACTGTAGCCCACCAGGCTCCTCAATCCACGGAATTCTCCAGGCAAGAATACTGGAGTGGGTTGCCACTTCCTTCTCCAGGGGATCTTCCCGACCCAGGGNGCAAAGGGAAGTGAAGTCGCTCCGTCGTGTCCGGCTCTTTGCGACCCTGTGGACTGTAGCCCACCAGGCTCCTCAATCCACGGAATTCTCCAGGCAAGAATACTGGAGTGGGTTGCCACTTCCTTCTCCAGGGGATCTTCCCGACCCAGGGATTGAACCTGGGTCTCCCGCGTTACAGGCAGATGCTTTACTACCTTGGAAGGGGTACTTATATCTCTTTAAAACTCAGTTTCCTCATCTCCAAATGGGATTAATTATCTTCCTCAAAAAGTTGCTTTGCAGAGTTAAAACAGTGGAGATAGGCATATGAGACATTTAAAATAGCTGCTGATACACAGTAAGGTCAGTAATTAAGAGCTAATCTATTATTTATGTAAATAATATAACAATATTTGAAATTTGTTATACTTTGTATAATTTAATTTATTATCAATTACCTTGAAATAGTTGCAATAAATCTGAAATAGTCACACAGGAATAAAATTTAAAGTACTAATGCTATGGAAACAAAAAAGCTAAACAGAGCTACATCCATGGCAAAAAAACATGAGAGTCATGGCCTCGGGCAAAGGTTTTCTACTCTATGACTTAGCTACCTTCAGAAATGATGTCCCTTATTCTTAGACTCGATGTGGTCCTCTCCCTGGACCAATGAATAAATAAAAAGCTGCACTATTTGAACTTGAGTTTTTGTATGGAAAAGAAAGTAATTTTTTAATCTTGTACCTGTTCAGTTCATTTCTTATATCCAACAATTCTTGTCTCTCGGTTTTTACTGTATCTTTTTCCTCAGCGGCCAGGTAACGTAGTCTCATCTGTTCCAATTCCTCCTGCTGTTTTTTAAGACGAGCCATTTGACTTTCTTGCTCTCGCTTGAAAGAAACAAGCCAGATCTCTAATGTTAGGAATACATATACGTCTATGACTTTGATTTGTGATTATAACCCTCCTTGACTGTACCCATGATATAGCCATACACTGCAGATTCTGGAGACACATATTATCTAGAAATGTCCATGTTCTCTTTACAAACTTTTCCATGACTTCCCTTCCTGTAATAAGCCATAACCACTCATGTTCCAATCAGTGACTGAGGTTAGCTGAATATAAGATAACAGAAGTTAAGGGCAAGAAAGAGTCTGCTGTCAACACAGTAAGTTGCCACAAGAGCAATGGTAAGAGTAGCACCTAAGAAATGGTTAATTATGTAAAATTATATAAGAAATTCTAAAAGAAAATTATATAAGAAATTACAATTATAAAGGAATGATAATGTATACAAAGTAACTATATAAAATACAAATTATACAGAGTTACCAAGAAAAATTCAGTAACTGCCCCTGTACTAGTAATTAATTTCACTCCTATCTCAAGAAATAATATGCCTTTCTACTCTTCAGACTCACAAAAAATCTATGAACATAAAATTTCTTTTATTATAAATGTGTAACATTCCACAGAATGGATATTCCATGATTTAGTCAACCGCTCTCTCAATAACAGACATTTTGGAATGCTGCAGTAAGACATCCTGTCATCTAACATAGTGATCTCATGAACCTTTCTACATTGTTACTATGAACGAGTACTGACTTTCTGCATTTTTGATAAGAGCATTTGATTTCTTCATTTTTTAAGGTGACAGTCAACATCCCCTTTGTTTAATAAATAAATTTAGTTGTGCTACTTATAAGCTTAATGTGTATGTTCATGAGATTGACCAATTAATAAAACGTCCTTGGCAGATTTTAGAATGAAGATAATGGTGGTCTCACTTTTTTTAAGTGAGAATTATTCTCTCTTCCTAGTTTCTGAAACAGTTTGTGCAATGTAATAGGAACAGCAGTGAATCTGTAGCTTGCTTTGGGTAGTATAGTCATTTTCACATTATGTTTCTTCCAATCCAAGAACATGGTACATCTTTCCATCTGTTTGTGTCATCTTTGATTTCTTTCATTCTTTTACACTGACGAAAAGTACTCATAATTTTCAGAGTATAGGTCTTTTGCCTCCTTGAAGTGAAGTCGCTCAGTCGTGTCCGACTCTTTGCGACCCCATGGACTGTAGCCTACTAGGCTCTTCTGTCCATGGGATTTTCCAGGCAATAGTCCTGGAGTGGATTGCCATTTCCTTCTCCAGGGGATCTTCCCAACCCAGGGATCGAACCTGGGTCTCCTGCATTGTAGACAGACGCTTTACCATCTGAGCCACCAGGGAAGTCCTCCTTAAGTAGGTTTATTTGCCTCCTTAAGTAGGTTTATTTCTAGCTATTTTATTCTTTCTGATGCAATGATAAATGGGACTGTTTCCTTAATTTCTTTTTCTTATCTTTCATTGTTAGTGTATAGGAATGCAACAGATTTATGTGTATTAAGTTTTTAGCCTGCAACTTTACCAAATTCATTGAGTTCTAGTTGTCTGACTGTTTTAAAAAAAGCACCTCAATAGAGTTCCCCGGTGGAAAGATGGCTATTTATAAACTAGGAAGTGGATCCTTCCCAGACAGAACCTGTGTGTACACTTTGATCTCAGACTTCAGCCTCCAGAAATGTGAGACGAATTTCTGTTGTTTATGAGCCATCCAGCCTGTGCTGTTTTGTTACAGCAGCCCAAACAGACTAGCGGTTACACAAAAGGTGACCAGTTCCCTAAACCGATCCTGGGTGCCACCTGTTCCGTGCTGCACTTTCTATCCTCCTTTCTCTTCCAGTTTGGATACTTTTTATTGGTTTATCTTCAGCTCACATATCCTTGGTTCTGCTAGTAATTCATCTACCGAAATTACAATTCCGCTGTAAAACTTTTCAGTTCCAGGATGTCTACGTGACTGAGAAGGTTCCACTTCTCTAATACATTTCTCTATCATATCGCTTATTTTCTGGTAGTTATTTCTAACTTTCCGTCTGGTGACTGCAGAATCTGTTGATTTCTACTGAGCAAAAAACAAAAAGACATTCTACATGCAAGTCTAATAAACAAAAGATGTGCAAAGTCAATAATGAGGGAAATAAGTAAACCATAGAGTGAGACCACTTCACACCCACGAAACTGGAAAAAATTTACACATCTGATAACAGCCAAGTGTTTCAACATGGTGTGAAGAATAACAATTATACACCCCTCTTGGGAACTGCAGGTTTGTACAACCTCTTCAGAAAGTAATTTGGCAACATTTAGTGAAGCAGAAATGAGCAAACTCTACTACCCAGAAGTTCTACTTTTAGACAGAAACAGAAATGCTCACATGTAAAAAATTTTTCAGTGTTGTCTTACTATACGTCTAAGTCGTGTGAACCAGTGAAAATAAAATCAGGCTACTATATCAAAATAGTTAAATCACAGAAAACCATTTTGAATCACACTAGGCAGTCACAGAATGATTCAGAGTATTTCCATGTATATAAAGTTTAAAAACATGCAAAAGTAAATAGTATTATTTACCGATATTTTTAGTATCTTTATAATCTATTTAAAAAAATAGCAAAGGAATAATAAATACCAAAGTCAGCAAAGCAGTTACCTGTGAAGAGGATGCAGGTGAGAAAAGGCACACAGCACTGATAACACTGCTTCTTAAACTAGAAGGTGGGGGTTGAGGAGCCTAAGAATCTTCTTTGATTCCCTTTTTGGGACATATAACATGTTTCATTTCAAAAGTAATTATTAAGAAAATAAAGGAAAAGAAATCCAGACAAAAACCACAGTGGATTGTTACATCTGGCTGAAGAGGTGATAAGGTTACTAGTGTCTTTCAGCTTGTATGTTATGCTGCAAAAAATTTGGACTTTTTTTTTTCTTTTACAGTGAGCAGATATAATTGCAAACGGGGGTGGGGAGTGGTCAATGATTTAATTTTACGTTACTTTGTAAAACTGTAACATTATGAAACTTGAAACATTTAATTCTAAACCATAGGGAAAGCCTTTACAGGCCCTTAAGTTTTAATCCAGTGTGCAGCATTAGCAATAGCCACACATGCACACACAAGCTAGAGGTCCGAGGAGAGCTCCTCTGCCGCCAGGTGCTGTGGGTGAAAGGCTCCTCAATCAAGTGAGTATAAGCTTTATTTTGCCTTGGCTGCCTATAAATCCAGAGAGGAGATGTAAACACACATACACTAGACTAAACAGCGGCTAAAACATGGCCACTACTTACTCTCCCACTCACACATACCATGTAAGTCTGTGGGAAAAAACTTAGAACTAAACTCAGGAACTCAAGTCAAGTTTTCTGAAAATAACCCAGAGCTGACAAGCCAGTAGGAGGGCCTGGATGGTTTCAAGACACAGTTTTTAACCAAGACTTGGACCTCCAACTGTTTTCTTAAACAAAGATTTACATCCCATCCTTGGCTAAATTACTTATAAATTAATCAAATTAATTACTCTGAGTGGATAAGCAGGAGGCTGGACAAGATAGTGCTGATGTCAGCCAATGAAGTCTGCGTTGTTTTAACTAAATATATCAGCTCAGTTTTAAACAGATCTACCGTGCACAAATATGGTAAGGGGCCCACGTCCTACTCAAATCTTAGTTCTGTTTCCTGTCCTGCGAACAAACATACCTAGTTTTAATGTATCAGACATGATGAAAATGTTAAATTGCCCAGAACAACAAATTCATATCTCTTAAAGATGATTCATTTCTTTTTAAAAAGTAGTGGCTATTATTCTTCTTCCATAACTATATTCTAATGTGTCAAGAAATGTTTTTAAGTAAATATGGTACATAGGACACAGTACAGTAACAACCTTAGAATTGGGGCGGGGGGGTGGTAAGAAACTAAATTACCCCTTAAGTGTCTGACAACTAGAACGCTTCAAAGTCAGTGTTGTACATCATTCCAAAGATAGCAAATCCAGAATGTATGGGTATCATTTCCTTGTCTTCTAAGTTAGGACCCATTTTATGTTACACTTATTTATATTTTACAGCTGTTGCCTACCCAGTTACCCAAGAACAAAAAAGTTTACAAGATGAAAAAACACAGGCTTTTATACTTATGAATCAGAAGAAAAGATTTTTTTTTTCTAAATAACTGGAAGATTATGATTTTTTAAATTCACCAATTGACTATACGAGGTCACCTTTGAGTAATGGAAATCTCTGTTTAAACATTCTTTTGGCAATAGGCACCGAGCATTAGGTCTTATTTCCAAGCTTTAACAGCTGGGTTTTGTCATTAACATTTATTAACAATCTAAGATATGGCTTTCGCCGTCTAATCCGCACTACACAAATGTTTTGTACTGCCCTCCAGAGGATTTTGCTGTGACAAATTACTGGCAGAGATTATAGCCCCGTGGCTATTCACCAGAGGCAATGTAAAATTAACATGGTACTAATCCAATTTAAACAAGAAGCTGCACAAACAATCCTCTGAACAAAAGCAGATAGAGGATTCCAATTTTATATTCAAACACAATGTGTTTTTAATAAAAAGCTTCAGGAAAAAAACTGAAGTAATTTTCACACATATAAGTTGTGCCTATTTGATGAAGTAATTAATTTTAATCTTCCAAAAACAGTTAGTGGCAGAGCACAATTCACTATGGCAATCCCAAGGTCTATTACATTTTTAAAGTGCTGCATCTCTCAAATGTGGCCTGTAGAACATCAGCAAGTCCTAGTGACCCTGAAATTAGTTTACAGTGTTGTTTCTAAAGCAGAAAGTCTGAGGGATAAGGAATAGAAGTGGTCTGCAATGAAGCTTACTGCACTCAAAGAATCTGAGACTATTTTCTTTCCATGAAGCAGACGTCTGGAGTTGAGTCTGTAATTTAACACTGTTTTCTCTTTAATTCACTTATAGAAACTTATAAGACGCATCTGAACTTTTGTGATGTCTTCTGTTATTAGGTACAAATAGCCAAAATTACTATGCTAATGGTTTTTAGGCAAGAGGGTAGAAAAAACAGGAAAAAAGGTTAAATAGAAAACAAGGAATTAAAGGACAAACCCAGAAGACAGCGGAAGTATATGAGAATGTATATATTATACGAATATATAATAGTTTATATATTACATAATATATACATTAAAATGTATCTATTGTATGAGAATGTATATATTAGAAGGATGGGGTGCTTGGGTGGGAGCATTTTTAATTGAACCTTTTTTTAAGAGTCAGTTTCAGTTCATGTTTATATTTAAAACATTATTTTTTACATTTTAAAAACTACCTCAAACAATGTGAAAACAATATCATCCATCAATATACACGTATGAACGGAACTTAAAAATCAATTTACTTACTCATTGTTCTTGCATGGGCATTTCTTAGCAAGAAACGTGACAATTATAATGAAATTATGCTCTGATAATTCATTCCTAGTTTCTCCAGAAGAAACACCCTAATCAACAGCTAACAGGCTTCCATCTTTTCATTACTGATTTTGGGGATGCCTTATAAGTATTCAGCACTGTGTTAGTCTCTTATCCTTCAAAAGTCGCATAAACTTCAGGGGTAGGCGTTGCCTTCCACGTCTTTCCTACCTGCTCTTTATCTGCTATTTTTATTTTTACCGATTTCTAACTATTTTTAGAATGATGAGCTCTGGTAGTTTTCTGGTAGCACCCTTAGGATTTTCTGTGTGTTATATCATGTCAACTGCACAGTGACAGTTTCACTTCTTTTCCAATTTGGATTTCTTTTTCTAATACTGATGTTAGAAACGTTGGTTTTGAACCATTTCTCCTTTAGCTTTGAATAACAAAATGAGAACCCCACGGTCCTCTTGTTTGTCTAATACTTATTTTCTATTAGTTCTGCTAACTTCATTTGCATTTCTTACAACCCTGCCATATTCTTGTTAAGTATCAGCCCTCCCAGCTGAACTTTCCTATGGAAGAGACCTGCTATCTCTTCCAGAACTGAGCATCTTCCACCGTTCAAGGCACAGAGTAGGCTCCTGATAAGTACATGCTAATGAAAGAAGGAACAAATAAAACAACTGTAGATGTTTCTCCAGACTTAACGCACTCCTACCTCTTTGCACCTGCTGACTGACACTACTGCATATCTGCACAATTAGCCCTTATGTAGGTTTTTCTCCCTTCTGTCAGTTTCTACAGAATATCTACCTTACAACTACCATCCAAAGTACTATTCTTACTCAAATTATATCGAACCCTACTTCCCTACAGCTATTATATATCAATTCAGTCGCTCAGTTGTGTCCGACTCTTTGAGACCCCATGAATCGCAGCACGCCAGGCCTGCCTGTCCATCACCAACTCCCGGAGTTCACTCAGACTCACGTCCATCGAGTCAGTGATGCCATGCTATTATATATAGCAACATCTTATTTTCTAGACTTAAAAATTTTCAAATTTTTGTTGCTGCCACTACCTTTCAGCGAGTCAGTCGCAAATCTTTCTAATATTTGTTCTGTTCATCAATATACGGAGTACCGTCTCACCAGGTCCCCACCCACTGAAACCAAGAACACTCCACTACTGTGTAGTGACAGGAGCGTTATGGCTCATGTTCTTTCAATAAGTTACAGCTTACTGAGCATATACAAAGTACCAACGCTAATCATGCTTTACAGACCACCCGGTAATTCTCAGACAACCTGGAGGAAAGATTTTTCGTTGTGCAAATAAGGGGACTAATCAGAGAAATCAAACTGCCCAAGTCGCAGAGTTATTAACAGTCAAGATTCAGCTTGGCTCTCTTGACACCAAGGCCATGCTCTAAACTGCTATGTACGCTGCCTCTGATACTCCCAGTTCCATGGGGAGTCTTCCCTGTGGAACTGAAGGGAACTTCAACGTCTTGGCATCATGACTTTATATTAGCTTCTTCTCTTTCAAAATCACTTTCTCATTTCCAGAGCTGGTCTATCTAACAGTCAACGATGGCATTTTCCTTGCTTATCTTAAGCTAAATCATTACTATTTCTGCTTCAGTACTCAGGCAGAGATCCCTAATGTCTTGCACGGCTCACTCTGAAATACTTTCCTTATGTGGGTTCTATGGAATTAAGCCATAACACTCACTGGAAAGAGGAAAGAGCCTGAGTGTATGCTCAGTTATAGGATTCTGTCCTCACTCTTACCACTTAGTATCTGTGTGATCATGTGCAACTTAACTTCTGTTTCTTTCATCTATAAAATGGAAATAGTACCTGCTCTACAAGGGGGGTCTTGTTGTTTAGTCACTAAGTTGTGTCCGACTCTTGTGACCCCATGGACTGCAGACTGCCAGGCTCCTCTTATTCATGGGCCTTCCCACTGGAGTGGGTTGCCATTTCCTTCTCCTGGTGATCTTCCTGACCCAGGGATTGAACCCACATCTCCTGTATTGGCAGGCAGGATTCTTTACCACTGAGCAACCAAGGAAGGCCATACTGGATCTTGTTTAGGATGAAATGAAAAGATATGAAGGGCTTAGCACAGTACCTGAGACTTATCAGCTTTCCTTCCTCCTTCTTAAACATAAGCATTCTAAGTTCTATCTACCGTTATCATCTCAGCAAAGGATTCCTTCATCTGTCCTTAATCTCAAACATACTCCAGGTATCAGTCCATATTTCTGATTACTGAATTTCTTTCTGTAAAAATTAAAATGTTCAGATCTGCATTTCCTATCTCATTCCCATGCCTCAATCAGCTGCTTGTCTTAATAACCATAATTCCACTATTGGAAAACTCTTTCCGGACACTAAGCCTCGAACACTTGACATCATCTTTGACTTTCCACTCTGCATCCGATTAGGTATAGTGTCCTGCACAGAATCTACCAAAATCATATCTTTTAAAATAACCTCTTTGTCACGTTCTCACTGCTACCACTTAAGTTCTAGTCCTTATTTCCTGAAATGACCTTTAAAATGGGACCTCCTCTGTTCTCCATGAAGTCTATGCTTTCTGACTTTTTGCCTCTTTACTATAATCATTCTATTCACTGTATTTATAACACTTCTCCCCCTGCCCAACAACTTCTCTAAACCACAAGCAGTTCTCCAGAGGTCCATCTCAAATACCTCATCTTCTATGACGCCTTTTCTGTTAAATAAACGCACTTCCCCTCTTGAGCACTCTGTGCGGTTCTTTCCAGAGCTCTTACTATTAGGCAGTAAATGTCATGGTTTTCTTCCCTATTACTAAACGGCAAGTTCCCTGAGACAAAGACCTATGTTTAACTTGTATCTATAAATTTAGGGCAGTGCCTTGAACACAGGAGGCCCTGATACTATATATGATTATCCTTAGTCTTGTGAGCATTTATAAAACATATGCACTGTGCGTAATATTATTTTATGCTTATAATCTCAATTCATCTACAAGCTATGTTAAGGCAAACTGTGCTATTCTCAGGCAGTCTAGTGTCTATGACACTGGTATTCATTCAGAACAATACCATAAAGATGTTTAATAACATTTGATGGTTTGGGAGACACGTTAAAGAAAAAAGAAAACAAATCTAAGAACCCCTATGTACCAAATTTCATTCAGAATTTAAATGGACACATTTAACAAAAGCAAAGCTTAGAATAAACTAACCACTAATTTCAAAATGAAAATCTTGTTCATATTTTATTTGATCTTAATAATTTAAAGAAATTATACCCAAAATTAAAATTAATTTTTCTTAAAGCTAACAGCATTTGTCACCCAGTACCAGGAAGGGGGGAATAAAAGTAACAAAGAATTCCGGAAAGTACTATCACTTTTAAATTCTTATAAAATTATGCAGAACTACCCTGTGATTCCTTTTCTTGATGAAGAAATTACTATGTCTTCCTAGGAGGTAACATTTAAAAATATGTTCTTAAAGTTCTCCCTCCAAAAGGCACTCCCAATAGATAGAAATTAATACTAGGGAAAAAAGGATGGTAGTTTTATAAGTAGAAGAAGTTATTCCCAGTTGTCTGTGGGCTAGAGGATAGTTGCAATTGAGGGAAAAAAAAAAAAAAACCTAGAAGTTTCAGTTTTTCATTAAGGAAAGGACGATCTTATATATAATACATTTTTTTAAAAAGGCCCTAATCTCAAATATAGAACTGGAGACTCAAATATGGACATCTGAACATAACATATTGCCACATATGCAAACTTGTAAAGAATCAAGGGAAAATGACATAAAAATAATAATCCATCATCAGCTATAAACTACATACCTGTTTAAGTCTGGCAAGTTCTTTCAAAGCTCGTCCCCACTGCTGCTTGTAATGCAGTTTAGACTTGGTTGCAGATTCCAACTTTCTTTCAAGTTCAACCTAACAGTGATTAAAATCATATCAAGTGAAACACTATACCACTGTGTACAATCACTGAAAGATAATATATACAAGGAGTCTGGCTTAAGAAAAGAGTTTATATAGCGTAACATACGACATCATCTAAAACTGTTATATAATTTACTATAAATATTATGGCACGTGAACATTTTCTTGTTTAAAATATAGTCGTATTTTTACTGCCTAACAGCCTATACTAAAAGGAACCGAATCAGTCTTAACCTCCAGACAGTTACTATAAATGTATTTAAAACATATAACAAAGATCATAGAGTAAAAAAACACTTTTTTTTTTTTTTTTGGTTGTTTTTCACAAAAAGCAGTTGTTAGCATTCCAATTTAGCTGACACTCTCGACCTTGAAACCAGATTACTCCTTTTGGAGACCTATCATTATGTGGAATTTTGCCTTACAGTGAAGAGAGCTTGTAGAGATACTTTTATAACTCATTTTGGCAAAAATCACAGAATTCTGAGAACAGTGAACTGTTTTATCAGAAAGCAGTTTAGTAAGAGTACAAAGTCAAAAATATTTTAAGAATGTTAAACCCAAGTAAGAGAAACAATGCTCCTAAAAACACTCATCTAACTTTTATTTTCTATTTTTCCTCAAACACATGAGAAACACGAAAGAGATTCAATTTTTAAAATAGTTATTTATACTTGCAGCAGGCAATCTGTTGTGCATGAACTGAAGCCAACTTGGCTAGGTCTTGGAATGTACTCTCTCAAAGTTTCAAACCAAGTACCAAACAAATTCATGCAGCCAACAGACACTTTTACTATTGAAGTGATAAGGTGATAATATGGCTGAATTACAGTAACATACTGTTCATCTAAACTGGTGTAGTTTTTGAATATCAATTCTAGTTTTTCCCATATACACAACTCCTAATGTTTTGCAGAAAAATAAAATTGAAGACACTATCCAAATATTCAAACTTCAGAAAACTCAGGAGGAAATAAAATGAAAGGAAAAGTAGATTGCCAAAACCCCTTCACAAAAGACCAGAACGTTCTCTGCAGTAATATATGACTTCACAGAGTCACAGTTTTTGCTGCTTTACAAATCCCTAGAGCTTGGATTTAAATGTGTTGACATTTCACAACTAGACTCATACGTCTTAAGCTGAATAATATTCTGAGATTATCAAATATGATCTCTTCCACTTATGCCCCCTAAGATTTATTCCTAATACTTAACTGGATAAAACAACTGTCCAGTATAATTATGTAACTGGTAATTTAACAACCAGACATATGTCAGAGGAAAAGCAAAAATCTGTTTATAACTGAGCTACAAGAATAGCATTCAATTATAAAAGTGATCATGTCCCTAGGTCTTGGAGAAGGTATAGTGCCCTGGACAAGCCCCAGGATGAGGGTTCAGTTCAGTTCAATGCAGTGGCTCAGTCGTGTCCGACTCTTTGCGACCCCATGGATCGCAGCACGCCAGGCCTCCCTGACCATCACCAACTCCCGGAGTTCACTCAGACTCGCGATGAGGGTTAGGACAACTAGAAAGAGCGTTTGTACCCACTAAACTGACTCCATCAGAAAAAGCTGGGTAGGTTACATCCGTTTTGCCATGATTATCAAAATAATTCACATTTGCATTGTTATTCACACTAATTTAAAACACATAATCAAAACATATTTCTTTATTCTTAACAAGCAACAAAGTGGTAGTTCACAAATCTTAGATGTAAACATTTTCCTAATTCACCCCACACTATCAAATCAGTGAATCCTAACTTTAATGACACAAATGCCTCTGTGATTCTAATGTAACATACACACCCAATTCCCAGAAAAATGTACACGACCAAAGTTTTGACACAGTTTCAGGGCGTTCGAAGACCTCGAGCCCAGTTTGTGGGTAGGGAGAGACCTGACGTCATCTTTCCGCGCTGCGCGGACACCCGCCGGTGGAGGAAGGAACGGCGCTGCCGCTCTTCGCTTCTTTTGTTCGGCTGCTCTTTCGGAGTCATGGCGCCGTCGCTATGGAAGGGGTTAGTGGGCATCGGCCTCTTTACCCTAGCCCACGCAGCCTTTTCCGCTGCGCAGCATCGTTCTTATATGCGATTAACAGAAAAGGAAGATGAATCACTGCCAATAGATATAGTTCTTCAGACACTTCTGGCGTTTGCAGTTACCTGCTACAGTATAGTTCATATTGCAGGGGAGTTTAAAGACATGGATGCCACTTCAGAACTAAAAAATAAGACTTTTGACACACTAAGGAATCACCCATCATTTTATGTATTTAATCATCGTGGTCGAGTACTGTTCCGGCCTTCAGATACAACAAATTCTTCACACCAAGACACTGTCCTCTAAGACATCATTGAAGTTACGAAAACTTGAATCACTGCGTCGTTAATATTTTTACAAATTATAATAACAGGACAGGACACAAAGCTGGAATATTGGAGTTTGGGATACAAAACACTCCCCCATCAGTATTTATACTGATTGCTCAGACCTAATTAAAAAAGTCTACAACCCTTACTTGTACATTGTTAATCAAGTCATTAATGCAATATAAGTTATCTGTGAAATGAGTCTTTGATCTTTCATAGAATTCTTTTTTCATTTAAAACAAAATCACGTTTTTTGTAAAAGTCACTGTTTGAGCACATTTCTTTGAAAAATATTGATGGTTTTGTAATTATTTATTTTCTTCGATTTCTTTTGCACTACAGTTTTTAGGATCCTTTTGGAAAGAGTGTGATTACTGCATTTTGCAGCATGAATGGTAGTAAATGGTCTTAAGTTCTTAACAACAAATGTATTTCTCTAAAGAGACAAAAATGGTGACTTAAGAGTTTTTCTTATGCCCCCTAAAAAGTGGCTCTGCTTCAGCAGATACTTGCTAGTTTTTAATTGATCCATGACTTCTCACCCTACTCCACTCCCATATACCTCCTAACATCAGCTGTCTTGTTTCATCACTTCTCTGGGGTTCAGTGTACCGTGAGCAATTTTTGTGTCAGGAATCCCCTGTCATAACAAATAGATTTAACAAACTTATGTAAAGCTACCTGTGTTCTCTTCATATATCTGTAAAAAGATGTCCCTAATTGATTATGTAGTGTAAGAACAGTTAAAGATAGACCAGAAAGACCATCCATGAATTAATTATCCTGCCTATGTAGAAGAACAGTAATCACTGAAGAAAACTGATTAGTTGTTACTAGCCAGTTTGACTTATTCAAAGCCTCTGTTATTTTATTGCATACTAAACTAGTGAATTAGTTGGAGAAGGAAATGGCACCCCATTCCAATACTCTTGCCTGGAAAATCCCATGGACAGAGGAGCCTAGTAGGCTGCAGTCCATGGGGTCGCTAAGAGTCAGACATGACTGAGCAACTTCACTCACTTTTCACTATGAGACTTGAGGAAACCTTTTTTGCACTTAAATTGTAAGCCAAGTTACAGACTGAAAATAAACTTCGGCTCAGCACCTAGCATCAATTCCGGGCCTAGTGAAGACCAAGCAGGCTTTCACTGATTTTAATGTCCCTATTTCTACCCTTGATATACCCACAGCTCCTAATTCTCTCCTGCTGGCAGGGCATTGTCTTGGCCTCTAATCTTCTATTCTCCAGTTCCGATCTGGCATTCAGATTTCTCCCTTGAAGTATTTTCCAGTTTTATTCTTTTTGTATTCTTACTACCATTTCCTAAGTTCAGGCTCATCTCATCTCCTCTTGTCTCCTCAGCCTTTAATGTATTCTATCTACAAATCCTGCAAGCCACTATTACATCCATTTACTCTCTACTAAAGAATCTACAATAGCTACTAAATACTGGCCTACTGGCAAGAATTGAACCCAAACTCCTCTGCCTAGGTGTTAAAGCACCAAAACACAATTTCCATCCTACTTGTCCCACTTCCTTGGTGTTCAACATGAAATACCAACCACCAGGTTTGTCCCCCTCCATCTCCTAGTCCAAGTTACCTCCTGAACCTATCCATTTTTTTTGTTTCATTGCTTACTTAAAACTTAAGGTTCAGCTCAAATTCTACCTCTACATGGAGATACCTTAAAACTACTAGATTCTGAACATCAAATGATTTCTTTTTTCTGAGTTGCAGAGTTTCTATTACATTCCCTGGTATTTAATTATATACAATCATTTAAGCCTCTCTCGGTTATCTCCCCAATTAGGTTACAAACTCTTTAGAAGTGAGGTCCCTTTCAAAAAGATAACATACTTTTCCTCCTATTCTTAAGTCGGGGGTGGGCACACAATAGGAACTCACCAAATGTTCTTACATAGACCAATTTTAGTTTCTGTAGTACTTCTGTCTTCTTCATGCCCTACTAAATTACAATGCTTTCCCCATCTTATTTTTTAAAAGTCCAATTTTTAAGCCATATAAAGTCATTTCCTAGCTTAAAGCAAATCAACTATTTGTTACTTCTTATAAAGGGAATCAAGAAGTGAATTTAGTAAAAATATTAACTTTCAATCTTAATGTTAACTGATCTGTAGACCATTTCAGTGAAAAATGGGAATACGTGTGTTACACTGAAGAGATGAGTAAACAAACAAGAAAAAGCTCTCAATCAGACGTAACTAGAAGCTGCAGACTAAATCAGGGGCTTCTTCACTAAGTCTTCCTTTTTGAGCTTTTATGTCTTTACTACTTAAGAAATAAGATTCTGCCCTCTTCTGGCTCCAAAAACACTTACAAAGAATTTTCAAAAGGGCTGAGAAGTCTTACTTTACTAGGCATGTAAAACCAGTGGATGGATTCATTAGGTCTGGTATAAAGGCACTTCAGTTACACATTTTTTTTTTCCCCTCAACAAGTTCATGGTACTATTTATACTTGTAATATGTTTGGTGATTTTTATCCTATTGATAGAAATGCAGTTGGAAGAAGGAATTTAAAAAATCATTTACCATTTATTTCTGTAGTGGATATTATCTACTTTATATTCAGAAAAGATGAATAAGATAATATTTGTTCCAATTTTGAGATATTTGGTCCTGAATTTCCCCAAGATAAAAATGGAAATACTTTTGACACCTACTTAATAGAGCTTGTGAGAATTTATGAGATATTGTCTGAACGCTTCAAAGACCTCTGGTAGGCCACACAATTCATAATACAAAACCAGAAGTACTTTAAATACTTGGATTAATCAGAAAGGGTGGGAAATGTCCAGCTTGATTCAAATTCAAGGTCACTGGTAAAGAAATGAGGAGAAGGCTGAGAGTGAGGAGACTGTCTAGATATTAGATATGTAAGAAGCAGAACATTGCAATTAAATACATATGAGGTAAGAAGAGGAACCAAAAATAGCATGGCATTTGACAAACTCCAGAAACATTTAATGAATTCAGAAATGCTAGAAGAAATCAGTTATGACCCTTTTCCAACTCAATTTTTTAAATCGCATTCTTATTCTTCTCTATTTTCTATGTACACCCTTTTTGCCTCTTAAATAGTTCTATCAAGGACTAAATTTTATTTCTATGGTCCAACCATCCTCTCCTTTTTTAAAGCTTCAGTTTCTCCTTGCTGTTATAGCTTTCCTGACAGGTTTGAGAATTCCTTTAGTCCAAAGAGTTACTCAGTTCTGCTGTTTTTAACCAATGACTCCAGAATAGGCTATAATTGATAAAAAAGCAATGAAATTCAAGTGACGGTGTCATGTGCATCATATTCTTTGATGTGATGTATTATTTGATATCAGAATACTTACACTGAATATGCAAGTATCATTTACTGATCTTATAAAATATCATTAGGGCTAGTTAAGATGCCATAAAATAACACAGGTACCTTTTCCAAAGTGAGAAGATTTATTTCAGACTGTAGTCGAATTTCTGGTTTGCTGGTTTGCTGATCTTTGAACTGATGGAACTCTTTTTCTAAAGTCTTATACTTATTTTCAGCATCATTGAGCTGTATTAAAAAAAGATTATAGCTGTTTTAAAACAGAGGTATGCAAAATGTAGTATTACAGAATTCAACAGTCTTATTTTTTAAGGCATGTTCATATTTAGAAAATTTAGAAAATACATAAACTATAAAGAAGAAAATTAATTGCTCTAGTAATCTTAAAAATTCAGTAAGTTAACTGATTAACAATATACAAAAACTTTTTAGGAGTATGAAATTTCTCATAAAACCAGTATCTTGAGAACACTGTTGTTAAATTTTAGGTGACAAATAGAAAAGTAATATAAAAATGTTAGAAATAATTTTTTTCAATGTGTCATGAATGACTGAACATTATAGGTATACCTAATTATTGATGAAAGTTTAATTTTAATGCAGTATTTATTGTTCTTATAATTTGATACTCTATGAATTTCATAATTCCAATATGATTACAACTTAAAGATTTGGCTCAGTCCCTTCATATTTATAGGTAACAAAACTGAGGGTCAAAGAACTGGATTACTGAGGCAGTGCCATAGAGCTAGTAAGTGGCAGACGTACGAACAGAACTCAGATATTTTCATCTCCCAGAATGATCCTCTAATGAAAGCAGGCAATACTTCCTTAAATTAAAAAAAAAAAAAA